>QTSX02003107.1:0-100753 GCA_014839935.2 Entomophthora muscae
ACCAAGTTCACTGGCCAAAATTAATCAGCTGCTACATAAAAGCAACTGTCTCTGACTATGGTTCACCAGAAAAAATTAGTGTGGGTGGAGTCTGTAAACTAGTAGAAAGCCCATCAAACACCAACTTGCAAAACAAAGCAACAAAAAGTTCCACAGCATCTCCCTACTTCCCACAGGAAAGCAGCAGGGTGAAGAGACTAAACAGCAGGTGTATATGTTCTTGAAAAAGATTATTAATGGCAAAGATAAAGATCAATGGTAACATTTCAGGGCCCCAGGGGTCTTGAATAGATCCTGTTAAACTTATAAATAAAATCAAGCTAAGTTATCCCTTGATTTGATAGATAACTTATAATGTCTACAAGGGCATCATTGTGAGCATCATCTCTATATATCATTTGAGTTGAGCCTTATGATACTTCCATATTATTCTAGACTGATTTTGGGACTCTGGTTGTGACATCAGGCTGGGTGTTTTGGGGCATATTATGAGCAGCATGATCATTTTTCTCTTAATAACCCTGAACATCAGACTTTGCATCTGTATGCTGGCTAAAATGGCCTGGACCTGTTCTCCTGGTGTGTAGATTCAAAATGGTGTTTGTGCATCTAACCCTGTTCACTGATTGTTATGTTGAGCTTGGATTTGAGCTTCTCTATTTTCTAAGTCAGGTCCCAATCTTTTTAAAGTACATGTTGTTTGGATGCATCAGTTAGATTTGAAACTTTAAACAGCTGTATCTCAAGGCCTAGGCCACCTAAAAATAAGTTCAAGATGCCGTGTAAAACTGATGATTAGAAGATCTTTGGTTGTAGTTAGAAATGATAGCTGATAATTTCTTTCAGGCCAGGCTCTGAAACCACAGTATGCCAAACAAGCACTAATAGTATCCAGAGTTGTCACAAATAAGCTGTATAAGCAGAGTTACAAGGGAGAAATATTTAGGGACTTTATAATTATCTTTATCAAAATGTTGGAAATTATATAGCTGTAGTTAGTTAATTAAGAGTGTCAAGATTTCTGGTCTTGAATATATTATCTTTGTTATTTGTCATGCTATAGGGTTTTTGATAGGAGATTGTATGGCAACAATCTGTAGCTAACAGTTAAATCTTGGGGTTCGGGGGCTGGCAATTCTTGTTAGCCTGTAGGAGAACTTCACAATACTACAAGTGAACGTTGGCGCTCTCTCACTCAGATACATCTGACTACTAGGTGTTGGCTAGTAGTGATACACTAAGATAGAGATGTCTATTCTCTATCTACCAATATTGAATGTTCTGCTCATCTCAATACAAGGAGAGCTTGTTTTATAGGGCATCTAACCCTCTTGTCCAGATTATCTTCTGGTGCTTCCTACTCTTATTGATAATCCCACTGTTCCCCAGACTGCAATTTCAGCTCCCAGAGCTAAGCATTCATGTCAGCACAGTATGGGATTGCAATCAACTGCCAGACCTCATGTGTGTGCAAAAGGGTCCTGGCAGCATCTGATCTACCATCTATGCAGCTTTGAGTATTGGTTATGCTTCAAATGGGTACTTTGCATCTTGCATTGGCAATTAATTGACATTCCATAGAGGAAATCTTTTGGGATTGAACCCAAACACTAGAAGGGTTGTCAGTGGCGCGTCCCTTGGGGTTGTTTTTTATTCCCAGCCCTTCAATATAACTTACCAATGTATCAGCAAATCAATGGTATGCGCTTGATCAAGGATAAGCTTCCAGCATAGTCTGCAGCATTCTGATGATCCAAATCTATTGGTGGGATGGCATCCATACTTTATTAAGCTTGGCAGCAGGGCAGCATTTGGACGTTGGTAGCCAATGAATAAGAATAATAGTAGTCAAGTCTACCATATTAAGAATTCTTAAAAAAGAGGGGGAAAGTACCTGCTGATTGATTGATTGATTGATTGTACAGGGATGGATTGGCTCAACTCTCCTGATGAGCCAAGAGCAAAATTGAGTTTTCCCCTGGATCAAGATTGTTATTGGCTCATATCTCCTTGGATGGTAACTTGAGTTGACTTCTGCATTTATCTGCAGGTACCCAGATAGCTTAATCAAGGAGCCAGGGGTCTTCTGCAGGGAGCTTTGCTAGAGGTTGATCCTTCAGGTTTGGTAGCGTTAGATTCAACCCAGGATCTGGTTACTCTCTGGTTGAGATCACCTACAGATCTAAGCTAAGGTGGTCTCACGCAGCAACCCACCCCATGAGACAATTTAATGGGAGAGCTTCCCACATACCCCCAGATCCCTGCCCCAGAATGTTAAGGCCCAAAGCCAGGCTGGTTGCCACTGCAATGGTGTCTCAAATTAACCTGCCCCCTCTTCCAAGGAGCCACTTGCTCCTGGCACCTCATTCTGGATCCTTTGCTGAAAGCTTCCAGAAGAGATATTGAACCCCCATATCCCAGCCCATACCTTGTGGAACACTTGGGTTCAGGAAAAACCATCAAGAGATTGGTAGGGTCAAATGACAAGCTGCACTGTTTAGGTGAAATAAAAGGGATAAAGTAAACAAACTGTGAGTTGCTTTTGCAACTGCAGGCCAAACTGGGTGGGGGGCTTCAACATCCAGGACCCTCATGTGGTAGAACCAAAGATGGTAGTTGAAACCAAATCCACGGAAATCATCTGCAGAGGGAGATGGGAATAGTTGCTAGAGGTGGGACCTAAGTAGGGAGCAGGCCAGGGAACAGGAAAGCAGTTGGCAGCCGCGCTAACAGCAGCACTGGCAAAGTTCTCAGATGCTGGAGCCACCAGGCCCAAATAGCAAGCCTTTTCAAGTAACTTTCCTTACTTATCAGGGTGGATAGGGTGTCTACAAGAAAGTTTCTAGAGAGTAATGGTGAAGCTTTAGGGGAGTTTAGGATGGGAAGGTGGGGGATGCACTGGATCTGATCAGCCAATGAGAACACTTTCAGCGGTTTGGGGGCCCACATTTGACTCCAGCTCAACAGTGGCATAGTTCAAAGAAACTTGGTGGCCATTGGGCCAAGCGCTGCCATCTCTGGATAGTGAACAATGCATACCTTTCTTGGCATGATCCCTCCACATAAGCCAGGGTAGGCCCAGATTTCCTGGGGCTACTTCAGCAACCCCAGCCTCAAACCATTCTTTGTCAGCAACAGCATTTAAACCATCCCACATCAGCAAGGGGTTGGCTGAAGATATTTCTTGGTCTCTTGCTCTCCAAGGGTCTGTCATCCCTCCCATTTGCCCTTCCATCCTAACAGAGATATCCCAGAGCCCGCCTCAGCAAAAGCCAGAGATTTTTCCTATACCTGGGTGCCTCCCCCCAGCCAACTACTGGACCATCCAGCATCCGTTGTCAAGACCTGGACTCCTCTGATGTCCCAGCCATAGCAGGCTGGATGAACAGGGTGAGAGTGTGGAGAAAAAGATGCCAGCTCTCCCCAAGTAACTGCAAGGTGCAACAGTTGCCCTGGAAAGGGGTTAGATAAATGTGCTGAGCCAGTGTCCAGCTTTTAGGTGGAGGGGGTAGTGATCTGGGAAGGTCCAGCGGCTTCCCATTGGGATATTAGAGCAGCCAGGTATCCTTACTGGCTGGGGTTCACTGGGCAGGAATCTTTTTGGACCCGCTGATCAGGGTGCCTGGGCATACCCAGAAGGAAATATTTGTAATGGGTGCCTCAAAGATTGGCTGATTGGCTGGGAGGGCCAACCAATACCCAGGGTGGGGTTAACCAGAAGTTACCCCCGGGATCAAAGTGGATTTACAATAGCCAGCATAGACCAAGGCCAATCTAACCAACCCCCATTACGGTGGGAAGGCTGCCCATCATCAGGTTGCAATAAATCTGGCTGGGCCAAATTGAGGTAGCAGCACCTCTAGAGATGGTCAGCTGGTTCAAAGCAGGGGTTTTTAAATCTGGGGCTGTGGATTATCAGTAAGATACTATAGCAACAGGAGTGAGCAATACTTCAGGCTACAAGGGTATATGCCCTGGCAACAATTTGGGGGTTCCTGATAAAGCTTAATCATGCCCATGATATTTTACAATAAATACTTCCAATAAAAGCTGGGTCAGGGCACCTTAATAACGCCATCAACAAAAGACATGTAGAAATCCAGGTAAGGCTTCACACCAGGAGGGGTTTCAGCCAAGTGTACCTCAAACTGGTACATGATGTGTCATAAAAATGTACTCCTTAGTACTAACTTGGCCTTGCCTGAGAGGAATAGCAGAAAGCCCTGGATGGACAGTGTTCCTTTAAACCTTACCAATACACCAAGCAAAAAATAGGGCCTACTTGGCCTCTGGAGCCTTTGATACATTGACCCCTGGCTTATGAGCGCTAGAGTAATCAAGAACATACAAGGTTACAACTATTGTAGCTTGCTCTGATTGGCTATAGCTCTCTAAGCTCTCTAATATACTGTTGTTTTAGCAACAAGATGGGTTGATATTGAGGCACTAGGATGCTTGCCAATTCTCTAAGAAAAAGAGAGGGCTGTAGTGATTTTCATCAGTGGCCTGCTGGTGCCACTGCAGATATCAAAACATGGGGGATATCCCCAACAAATGGAAGAAATGTACCAAAGATAGGATAGCCAATTGGCACTGCCACTGCTGACGCGCTAATCAATTGTATATAGTAATGGTCTAGATAGTACCCTACACTGGGTAATATGGAAATAAATCCCATGCAATATTGCATGGATGTCTGACTCTGGAGGTTGATGCTGGCAGTTTAAGACACAAAGATGACCCCAAGCAAGGGTTTGAGGTTTCAGATGAATAACCTGGCAACAGGATGTTAGTCCAATAAACCGCTTCTGTTGGATTGATGCAGGGTAGATGATTCAGACCTAGCTACCACAGAAGGTTTTTGCAGCAGATGGTTGATTGGAGTGCTAGGGCATTTGTTGGTACTCTGGGATACTTTGTGGGCTGCTGCAGGTAGAAGCCGCTGTTTAAATCTTTTAGCAACTTGAACACTTATTGGTGGTTGACTTTGCAAATGTTGCCCACCACTGGACCAAGGAATTTTAAGGACATTGTAGTTGACTGCATGTTGTCATACAGGCCTATGAACATCTCACTGGATACAACCAGAACAATCTCTGATAAACATAATCTTCCGAGAACCCCCAGTTCTGGAAGAAGGACATGAAGTCCTGAACGGTTGGTTTTGCTGGCTAACGGGGTTCTGGTTAACCTTTAATTTTTAAAGATGGTGTTGGTTGTATTGCCAGTTTATAGGGCAGGGGGTAGGGCAGATTTGGGGGTTGGAGGTGACACCGAATTGACCAGCCCCAATCTCATCCGGTGGTGGGTTGATCGGATCTGGGATAAGGGGGTTGGTTTAGTCAAGTTTATAAGTTCATGCAAAATACCTGTTTAGTTGATCAAGGATGTTTGATGACGTCAAAAGTGAACCTTTGGCTTTTATTTTTAAATCCAAGTTGACAAAGCGTGGGATTTAGTCTCAGGGGCTTCACATAGCTTGGATTAAGCTTTTAAGTTATTGCATGATCTGGGAGGGCATCTATGGTCTCAGCTTCAGGGGTATTGTTACTTGTTCGGGATGGACAATCAACAGCGGCCAGTTCCTTGTGAGGAAATAATGTAATCGACAAGGCCTTGAATCAAAGTTTTTGTTTGTTTATATAAATTCGCAGAATTAAATTATTATTTTAATTAAAGGAGGTTATGTTTATTACATGTTCGAGTTGGATTTGGAAAGGGCTTGGATGGCAAGGTAATCTTGCCATTCGGTATCCTCCTGAGCCTGGCCAATGGTGACAAAGTGCGGGGAGGTATTCATGATGCGGACAAGTTTGGTGCGGAAACGGAGGCGGAGGAGCTCGCCAGGGGCTTTGGGGAGGAGCCGAGCGCGCAGATCGGTGTTGAGGAACTGGAAGCTAACCCATCCTAAAAGGACAATGGCAAATATCCACCATACATTGACATTGTAGGGGTGAGGGTCAGTTGCGACATACCCCTGGGCAAGCATGGCATTGAAGACGGCAGTGAAAACCAAGCCTCCGCCTACCCCCGCAACCGACCACGCTGTCAGAATAACGCCATGGCATGCGCCAATGTTGCTGGGGCCGAACATGTCGGTGAGGAAGGCGGGGATGACGCCAAACCCTCCCCCATAGCATGCCGTAAGCACCCAGATGATGCCGACAAAGGTCCTGTACGAACTGGACTCGGTGATGGCACTAAAGCAGCCAAGGATAATCAACTGCACCGTCAACATGACAAGATAACACCACTTGCGCCCAATAAAGTCTGATACCACCGAGAAGAAGAGGCGCCCAAAAAGATTAAACCCACCATTGATGGACACAACCATGGATGCCTCTGCAGCTGACCGTCCAAAGATGAGGCGCACCATGTTGGAAAGGCGTGAAATCACAACCAGCCCTGCAACTTAGTTAATGCATACACTACCAGCTTACCAAACACTGCATTGGCAAAGAACATGAAGTACATGATACCAAACTCTCTGGACTGGAGCGACTGAAGTAGCGTCATTTCAATCTCGTGAACAGCAACCTTGTTTCCTGGAGGTGGTGTCCGCAGCACAAGCGACGCCCCTGCCATCAAAACAAAGAAGACAAGGCCCTAATGTTTAGTTGACACCAACAACACGCTTACCAGAATAACAAAGGTGAGGGCAAGCCCCACTTGCTTGCTGAGAGGGAGCGGAACCAAAGCAAGGACTATGGACCCTGCCCCAAACCCACACACGGCAAACCCCGAGCCAAGACCACGTTTGTCAGGAAACCACTTCTGGAGCGCCGACACGGGAGAAATATAGCACAGCCCCAATCCAAACCCTCCGATGACGCCGTACCCTAGAAACACGAGCCACATCTGCTTCAAATGCAACCCCAACCCCGTCACTAGGTTGCCAGCCAGGAATAGGCTGCTTCCCAGAAGACCAGCAGCCTTGGGGCCATTGCGTTCCAGCCATGGCCCCATCACAGCAGCCGATATCCCAAAGAACCCCACTGCAATGTAGAAGGTGATGGGGGCAATCTGCCGATCCTCGCCATAAATAAGCAGATCAATTGGCCCATTGTACACGGACCACGCATACAGGGAGCCGCAGCAGAACTGGAACACCACCGCAACAGGGAACAGGATCCATCGATTGAATCTGACAAGGTTGGGGATGAGCCACCTCTCCCTTGCCAGCTGTCCTTCGCTGCGGAGCCGATTTGTGCTGCCATAGTGCTGCTGTATAACGCCCATCAAACCATTCCTCCTGTTGCTAGCCATGCCAAGAGTTGCAAAGCTCTTTGCTCCTAAATACCTGTCTTCTCTAGATTTGATTGGCTATGCTTATATCATTTGTCAATTCAAATCGACATCCTCAATCAATTAAGCCTTGGCCAGACTGGGATCTTGACGGAATTCTCACGTCATACAAGCTGACATGTAAGCACACCTTGTCTGATATACTCCACCTTTGGCAAGTATTACCCGTGCATTTATTATTTGTTCCAAAATCATATCCATCTTTAAGTGGATTCCAGTCAAATATCCCTTACTTTTAGACTCCATCTCCTAATCTCGCATAAACAATCCATCAAACCCAAATCTCCAAATCGCTTTACATGCTTATCTCGAATCAAATTACCAAACTTATCTATCTACCAACCCGTTGTTCACCGCTCTGCATTGCTGATGAATCCCAATCATGCCTTTTATAGGCTGTGCCGACTTACCTGACGCTTAGCCAACTTCCCGCACCCAACCCCTGTTTAAAGACGAGCTCCAACCTGCCATGTTGGATCCATCCTCCTCCCAATACGAACCCCAATTGAAATGGATCCTTGCCCAAATTAGGAAATCCCAAGCCAAGCCAAGCCAAATCACATCCCAAGCCTCGCAGATCACCGCCAACCAAACCACTACAGCCCACTCCGAAATTGTTTCTTCATCGCTTCCCGATCACCCCACATAGCGAGCTGGTCTTGACTTGCAGTACCACAAAACTCCGCAATCCACTCAACCTAAAGATCCCTTCACGCATCGCCAGGGATAAGCAATGGTCTGGGGTTGCTTTTGGAAAGGATTTCATCAAGCTGTTAGATGGCTGTTTCAACTTCCTGCTCACTCAAGCTCAAGTGTTACAACCAAGATCGTTCCCTCATCTGCCAACGTATCTTGCAATGCAAAAGATCGCTCAATGAGCCACCCCACAATGTATCTAACAACATTCTTCCCACCTCGAATTTTGGACCCAGGACAACATCTCCTTAAAGGAGCAAAGTCAATTCCAGTCAAACTCCTTCCCCCAACTATTTGAATCACATCCCCTATTTTTGGACCATACCGCTGCCCACCCCTGGTGGCTATCTTTCATGGTAGAACTAATTTCATTTCTCAATAAAGACATCATATCAATAAAAAGCTTGGTCCTCCTCTAAAACTTTTGTCTCACCAGTTCTAACTACTGAGCTACAATCAGTTCAGTTGCAGCAGGGGCAGGTTCAATTTTCAGCCTACACTTTAAGAGCATTCCTAAGGGCAGGTGGGCCTTGGCTTCATGGCTAACTCTCTCCAAGGACCCTCCCTCCCCACATCTGACAAGATATCCCAGAAGGCTACACCATCTATCAAGGCCAAACCATGTTGCTCAGCATCTATAATAGGCTTCTCCTGAGTCAGCTCAATACTAGCATCATCCCACCCCAGTTAAATCCCTTGAATCCTGGGCTAAACTTGCAGCTGGACCCCTTCACAAGTGGTGTGAGAGGAGCAGATATCATAAGCCAGCCCCACTTCACAGAACACAGCATTGGTATCTCCAATTTTCAGAACCCATGTGAGAGCCACAACCGCAGGTCCCCTGGTGGGTAACGCAAACACCTGGCTTGCTACATGAGCAAGCCACCCAGCCAAACTCATCCAGGCTGCCTTCATAGAAGCTACCAAGCCGCATCACAGTGGGACCTTCTCTCCCATTGTGGTGAAAACACCCCTACTGAGCAGTAAACAGAAAGCTGGTGTCTCAGAGTACTTTAGCTCCTAGCAACAGAAACCTAATGCTTTCCCAGAAGCCATAACCAGTGATGATATTCTCTTCACCCTGTTGTTAGTTAGTTGCACCACCAAATCTGTAAGTGGGTACCTGTGAGCTGTTGCACCTGCATCAACAATGGCCACAGGGTAATGTAGAAGCAGACAATCTGATCACCATGGGGTTACAAAATAATAGAACCCCTATAGCATACCCCTGGGCTGGGCCTGAATATACTCATAGTCAAATGAGACCCTGAAACCTCATCAACAGATAGCGTTAATAACTGTCCACACATGAGACTTCAGCTGGTTCATGCCTAGGGGCTGGTAAGGGCCAGGAGTTATAGCCACCCAGTGCTTTACACCCCACCCAGCACCCAACTTCACCTAGCCAAGGGCCTCTGGATCACAATACACACCAACTCCAGACCTTTAAGCTTGCCCATATAACCTCTAAGGGCCAGCCCTGCCGGCTAGCTGTACCCAAATAACATCATCTCCTTGGCTTGCCCCATCCCTTTTGGTGGGAGTGCTGCATGCCCGGCATAGACCCTGGACACATTGCACCGTGGCTGACCAGAAGTTTTCCTGCATACCTCAACTAGAGCAGGTCCAGCCGCTCTAGGGCGTAGGGGTGGCTGACTTCTGGAGATGCACAACCATCCCTGAGGCTTTACCCTTTCTGTTCTGAATAAGAGGGGTGTACTGCAAGCTCTCTGGCTGCATTTGGATGGTCCTAGCCATGATGGGTTCTGGTAAAGCTTTACTGGAGCTGCCCCTGCATTGGTTGGGACCCCTTCTTCATAACCCCTCTATGGAATGGTGTGGGGTGCCATGCTTATCCCTGAGAACCCCTAGGCTTCCTAAATCAGCTGGCTCTATCCCCACCTCAGGAGTGGGGCCTTAAAAGTTTAGGAACAACTCTTTCTGGTGCTTGGCCAACACTGTCCCACCTGAAACTGCTGGGATAGCCCCACACTCACCCAAGATATGTATCATCAGGTCTACCGGCCGGGGTCAGGGCTCTTTGTGGCCAAGGAGGGCAGTCTCTTGCCACCTTGCCAAAGGCAGCCAAGACCAAAAAAGATCCCGGGTAACCCCAGATACCAATACCACAACTGACAACCCCTTTGATACCCTGGTTGGTGCCAAGGACTTCTGGCAGGTTTAGCCTGACTGCTGGGTACAACCAGGTCTGGGTTGCCCTGGGGATGGGGCTGACCTTTAGAGCCTGGTCAGGGGTGCTCTAGCTCAGAGTTCCAGCTTTATACTGGTGAGGGCAAGGCTGTTGCTGGGCTAACAGATACAGTATCCACCAGCTGGGCCTGGAGCCAGGTATCTAATACTGGACGGCATCAGAACACCCTGCCAGAGCTGAGCAGCACACCTACACCCGGCTGAGCTTCCCTAACCGGGTTCAGTAAACATCTACAGAAGGCCAGCCCTGTAACTTGAAAGCTGCTTTGGAATGAGATACTGGCCTTGGGCCGCATCATCTTGGCAGGCAAGATCTGCCCTGACCCTGCCAAGGTGAAGACATCCCCCACATGCCACCAATATATGCCAAGTACAACCCTCCCTGGACATGATGGGCAGTGTCATGGTGAATTAGGGTGAGAGCTTGTCATAATTGGTCAAATGGGGATTTTATACCCAAATTTGGATGACATTATCAATGAGGAGGAGATGGTGTGTGTTTACTTGGAAATGGTAGCCCTTGAAGAGTGAACAAGGAAAGGTGCAGCAGAAGATTATGCACAGATACAACAAGAAGACCTTGATTTGACTCAGAGTCAAGGAATCAGCAGCATAGATAGTGTGGGGTTACTGTTTTCCAGTCCTCATAGTGTGGCCTGGGTCATAGCCAGGTACCAGTTGGAATGAGTTTTCATTCTCTATTACGGAAAAATGTATCTCAGAAATATGTATATGGGTCAAAATGGGCTTTTATTCACTCTCAGAAGGAAGATCCCCTTAGAAACCTTCTGGTATATGGCCCAGGGGTCAAGGTAACCATTGATATGTGTCAATACTTGGAGTCCTCCAAAAATCTCTTAGACTCCTTTTACTTGGTCTTGGGCTCCTGCTCCTTATCTTAAGCTCCAGCTCCTTTATCTTGGGCTCAAGCACCTTTATCCTGGGCTCCAGTTCTCTGTATAACTATAGTGGCCTTGTGATTCCACTTGATCCAGTTCCTGAAAAGTCTTAGATTGAAACCCCTTCTATAGCTCCTTGTTTCAGTACCTGTTTTCTCTCAGAACTCTTGGTTTGTAAAGTTTTAACTATCTAGTTTCTTCTTCTCTGCAATATATTAAATCTTTTATCTTACTTCAGCCAATTAAAAACCTGGTTTTCCTGCTGTATTCCCTTATTTTTAGGCCTAAACTCTTCTTTTAAAGCCCTCAATACAGTGATCAAACAGGCTTTGACCTGAAGCCAATCAGACGCCCAGATTCAATGGTTTTGCCAAACTGTTCACCCAAATTACTTGCTCTTGACCATGGTTCAAACCTGGCGCTGTCTTGCTCTGGATAAACAACTGCTCCGCGTTTTGAATGGTTTTGCTGTGAATCCTGTCATGTTTCTCTGGAAAAACTTGGGCGCTTTTGACTATGTTTCACTTAAGGGGTTTCTGAACCCTAACTTCTTCAGCATTTCTCCAAGTTTTGCTGCATTTTTTCACATTTATGCCCTTTGAACTTTCCTGTTGCTTGCTTTTTGCCTCTCTCAACCATTTTGGCAAAACTCCTGCCTTTGTCCTCACAGTTTCTCTGTCCTGTTTCTGGCCTCTTCCCATCTCTGTTCTACTTAATCAATTCTGAATAAATTTATAATTTAAAGCAATGTGGATTATTCTTTCTCCTCCTCTTTTTACATGATAACTAATAAAATCTTTATATCATATTTTTGGTAGCATTAAATAATTCTTTAACTGCTTCTTCTCTATCATTTTCTCTTTCAAGAAACCAAACCCAGCATTCTAGCTCCTATATTCAATCCAGATAGTCCCTCTGATCTATTTTCTAGTTCCTCAGCTAGTCCTGCACCATGATCTCTTGGTCCTTCAGCTAGTTCTTCCTCATCCATCAGCTAGTCCTTCCTAGTCCATCTGCACTGTGAACTATCTTGGTTCTAATCCTCACAATGATCTTCTAATCCCTCAAATAGTCTTCACTGTGATCATACAGTCTCTCTTACTAGTCTTCACTTTGGATCTTACTATGAACCCTGTGGTTCAAATGTCAGTCCTTGTTACCAATACTTCAGACTCAGGCAATAAGTCTACAAGGCTACTGGCATTTGACTGGGCCCTTGCAAGTGTCCTTCACTTAGGTCATTCAACCACAGACAATCATCATGTCTGTGCAGTTGTTTTTAATCACTCAGGTGGTTAATACTGAGCTTTCAGGTGCAAATTGACCAACTTTACTTACCAGAGGCCTGATCATACCAAGTTCTGCAGCTGCTTCCCCAAAAAACTACCCTGATACTGCCTCTGAGCATATCCATGCCCCCCAATGGTAGCTTAGGACCTCCCCAAAGGCTCCTGTGAAACACAGACAAGGACACCCTACCAGTTTATTAGGTAAGGTGCTTGCTTACAGACCTCCTGTAATTGCACAAGGGCATGTAGAGACATCTCAGCTCCTCCCTTCCCTGGCAGCCCATATTACCTGCCAGTGTCACATTATCATCCAGCCCTGGTAGCCCATGTTACCCACCAGGCTGGCACACTCTCCACCCCTAGTAGCCAAATTTCTTACTGGGTGGAGACACCTAACTAGCCCATAAAAACAAAATTTTCCCTTTTGGGCTATCACATTCCTCATCCCTAGCAGCCAACATTCCCTTCTGGGTGAGGACACCTACCCATCCCCCTAGCAGCCAATGTTCCCTGCTGGGCTGGTTAATAGCTTGCCTCTAGTAGTCCTTGGTTACCTACTAGGCAGGCCTTACCTCCCCCTAGTAGCCAATGCTCCCCACTAGGCGCTACCTTCCAAAAGCCACTAGACTTTCTCTTGGCAACATCAGCCCCGCCTGAAAAACTACCCAAGATGTGGACTGTCACAGATAGGTTTGCATTCAGCTTTGCCAGTTTCTGGGATCATTTTTTCAGGTTGAGGAAGATTCCCAGGAAGCTGCCAAGGTGAGAAGCAGGATCTAGTAATCTGGTTATTATAAATCTGATTGGAAAATATTGGGATAATTATATCATGAGGTGAGATATTTTATCTGGGAAAAATATCAAACTACTGAGGTAGTTTGGTGGGGACAATTGTTACTTAAGGCCTTTAGGCATATCTTGATGAGGTGGCCTCCTTGTACACAATATTTAGATAGCTTACAGATATAACCAATGATGGTTCTGTAAGCTGTTAACTGGCCTCATTTGAGGTCAGGATTTGATGACCAGCAGGTCAAAGGAGGGGAAATTGGGCATGGGGCATCTGCTGTCACAGTAGATTCCATAATGCCGGGTATTGTCTGTCCAAGTAAGAAGGCTTGGAAGGTTGGAAAACCTGTATTAAAATTGACCAAGTTAATGGATTTAAACCAAACAGTTGATCAAAAATGGGTCACAGCTGCTCCAGTCCGCCAGCTGAAACCAGCTCCCCCTTTCAAACTGATGTTGATAAATTGATGTAATATGAGGGTCACCTGATATGAGCTTGTTAATCAGTATGGTTGTCAGAAACTAGTCACACAAGGGTTCTTTGCAACCTGGACCAGATACTTACTTGACAATGTAGAAGGAATAGGAGGTCAAGACTCAGGTGGTATTGCTTGGTCAATTTTTCTGATATATATTGAATAGTTTTCCCTGCTTCAACTCTAAGAGTTGATTCCTCCTAAATTTACTCAATAAAAATCAATTATCCCAAGTTCTAATTTTAAATTTTAAAATGCATCCTGTGATTGGGTTGTTGCAGTATATTCCGTACAATCTGATTCTGAAACAAATCATTTCAGGAAGATGGGGCCCAGCATCTGGAACTTTGTTGTTGGCGCCGCAAAATGTTAATTTCATGTCAGCCAATTTTGTAGCTCCTCCCCCATTCTTGAAACTGAAAATTGTGTCCCTTCTCAATGCCCAGAATTCTACGCTGAAGATGCATTGATGCTTTCCCAGGTCATTTATCTTGGTTTACTCTGGTTAGGATTACTGGTTTTACTTAATCTTGGAGTTACAATTGGAAATTTCACAAAAAAATATCTGAAGCTGTGTTGATGGTTAATAATCAATTCTATGTGGATTTGGGTGGTAATTCCCCATCATTTAGAAACAGCTTCATATTATCCAGGAATTTGTCACATCTGCGCCCCACTCATACCCAATTTCCTGTGCCACCACCCACTTGCAATTGATTGTTAGATTTAAATATACAATTGATGCAAGCAGTCAGGGCTCTGGGCTGTGTTTCCCCAGGTGGCAGTGCTTTGACCAAGCCATGCCCAGGAAAACTATGGCTGTGACAGGTGGGAAACCCCAATGGAGGCTGTTTTTCAGGTAGGGTGGATGTTAGAAGAATAAAAGTTGTCAGCCCAATCAAGGTGAATGAGTTGTTTATTGCCCAGATGAATTGTCTGGGTTTTGCCCAACCACAACAGTTGGTGTTTGCTCTTTATGCAGATTGGGTACTGATAGGAGGAATATATGTTGGTAGGGTGCAAGAGTAATTCTGTGCCTTGAGACAGATATGAGATATGGTATTGAGATCCTAAGATCATATGGAGTTATAATACAACTGGTTGTACCGCCATGATTATTGGAGTTTCCCTGTCCATTACTTATGGGTATCTTTAAGGGGTCACTTAATGCTACTTTGCAGACATGTAGTGCTTCAAACCATCATTAGGGTTTCTATTTAGAGAAGTAGTGCTGGAACCTAATGGCCTGGGGTGTTTAGGAATCAAAGTTTGTTAATTTATGCTGAACCTTGGGCTAATCACTTGGGGGATTAAAAGAGGAATATACACAATGTGTTCTGGCCTCTGGAAGCATACTTATTAGGACACCACTATGGCCTAGATGCTCTCAATGAATCAGCAACATTCTAGTCCATTATTAAATACTCTAAGGTATCTCAGGGAAACTAATAAGATTTATTGAAGCATGTCTGCAAGATAGCTCACTTCAAGAGTAAAAGAGGCAGGTGAATTGATGAAAAATTTATCAATGCTCTTTCTACAAGGGCAAGATGAAGAAAAAACATTGGATAAAAAATGTTAATTTCTTCTCATACTATTTTCCTGTGTGGATTGATCAAACTCAAATACAGAGAAATGATGAAGAAACGTGAAACTGCTTACACTTTGAAGCACAAAACATTAACACTTCAAGCAGTGAAACATTGAATTTTTATTTGAATTGGAGAACCCCCACAAAAATCTTGAAGCATTTAAGTATGATGAGCATTACAAGCATTGGGTGAGTTTGAAGCTTTTTTAATGATGTGTTTCATCAATAAAAAACGCCCAAACCTTAAGTAACAATTAAGAAAATATTAGGAGAAGATTTTAGGCTTTTGATAAGGTAATCTGAAAGCTTATTTAAGTATAGAAAAGATTTGGCACAGACTAGTTTAAGATTTTTAAGAGAAAAATTCTAAAGAGGAAATTCTTGAAACAGGGGGCTATAAATCAGTAACTAAATGTACTGCTAGAGACATCTACATCTACACATATAGTGATTGGAGCTAAATTTGGTTCTGATAACTTGAAATCTTAAGTATCTTATTATGGGACATAGTTAAAGATCAGTTAAGACATTAATAAGTCATATCTAAAGAAGCATAATTCAAGGGGACTACAGAGCAATGACAAATCAGAAGGTTTCTGAAGAGACCTTCCTTCTTTTTTAATAAAGAATATCATAACCCCCATAAGTTCTGAGAGTATTTTGGAAATAAAAGCTTTCATCAAATCTACTACCCAAGAGCTTGCATGAAGACCTGTATAAGCAATGTTGCAGGAAGTTTACATGTAGCCAAACTCCTGATGAAGAATGGGGAAGAATGTTAAAATATTTGAAATTTTCACCAAGAGAAAAAGATTTCTGCAAAAAAGGCTCAAAGATTTGTTCCAATACTTTTACACCCCCAAGGATGAACAAACATAGGCAGATATAATTATACATAGTGCAGATGTTGAGACAGCAGACTTGACCCGCCAGCAAGGTTTCAATTAAGCGGGTTTGTGACCCGCAACCCAACTTTCCAGTGACTTGGAGCCAAACTAGGAAGTTGACTAAAATTTCCAAATCATATAACATGAAAAAATGATGATCCCTTATGATGGATACCTCAATTTGGCACTTGACTCATTATCAGGATCAAGTCACCCCCTGCACCATCTAACCAAGTGATCAACACAATCATGTTCCTGTTATCCATGATTCACAATGACTATATAATAATTATCTCTCAATAAAGAATATTATCTAGTTTCCAAATATTTTCCCCCTTATAACTCTGCTAAAACATCACAGTTATAACATTGGTAGCACAGGTAGGTTTCAATCCTACTTTATCCCTCAAATATGCCTGTTTTCTGTACTTGCCGCGGTCAACAAATCTATGATAGAATTATTTCTGGCCTCCCAATGGACTAGACGTTGTACACACCTGGTACTGAAATACCTGATGGTTTTGTGTTGTAACAGAACATGGTGATACCATTCTCTGCCTTAAATTCCTTGTTGGCACAAGGTTTCTTTCAAGCACCTGCTGCTGCCCCTTAAGCATCAGACAAAAGCATTATTCCAGCCCACATAGCCAGAGACTTCAAAGCGGCGCTTTGGAACCATTTGCTGGAGCCAATGACAACAACGCCACAGCATGGATCCAGTTGGCCCAAAGCAGGCTTGCCCAAATGAAATGCCCGCAGCAATTTGGATTGCAGAGATATCCATCTGACTGACCCACAACTCTGGCACCTGATGCAACAAGTGGCATGAAGAACACACCAAAAAAGACTGGGATACCTTCAATCATGACTTCTTAGAAAAGTTTTTGCTGAAGGACACTGTGACAGAAATTGCGGAATAGTAAGAAGCTGTCTCCAGGTGGTGGGAAATTACCACCCAAATCCACATAGAGTTAATGATTAACCACCAACGCAGCTTCAAATACTGTTTTGTAAAATTTCCAAATGAGATACTATGATTAAGTAAAATAATTAATCCTAACCAAAGTAGCCCAAGATAAATATCCTGTGAAAGCATCAGAGAATCTTCAGAATAAAATTCAGGACATTGAGATGCAGCACAATTTTCATTTTTCAAGACAGGGAGGACCATTCCAAGATCAGCAGGCATTGAATTAACATTGGTAGGTGCCAACAACAAAGTTCTAACTGCAGGGCCCCATCTTCCAGTAATGATATGGCTTAGAATAATACTGTAGAAAATGTAGCATAACAATTCAACTACAGGATGCATTTTGAAAAGTAAATTAGACCAAGGGATATTTGATTTTTATTGAGTAAAATTTTGGGAGGACTCAACTCTTAGAGTTGAAACAGTGAAAATTATCCAATATATATCAAAATCAACTAAGTAATACCATCTGGATCCTGGGCTACTATTCCTTCTACATTGTCAAGTGAATATCTGGTCCAGGTTGCAAAGAACCCTTGAGGGACCAATTTCCGATGACCATGCTGATTAATAAGCTCCTACCGGGTAACCCTCAAATTACGTCAATTTATCAACGTCAATTTACAAGGGGGAATCAGTTTCAGCGGGCAGACTGGAGCAGCTGTAACCCATTTTCAATTGACTGTTTGATTTAAATCCGTTAAGTCAGTCAATTTTTTTAAAGGTTTACTGGTTTTTTGAGCCTTGCAACTTGGCTGGATAATTCCTGGCATGATGGAACCTACTGTGACACTGCCCTCTGCTTTAGCCCTGGGCACAATATCACCATCTGGGAGATGGGATAAGGAAAATTTCTTGTGGGCAGGCAGGAGTTTCATTGCGGCTAAGGTAAGCTTGGGGTAGCCAACGGCAGTGGGATTGCGCTTGTAGAGCTCTTGAATCAGGTCTGGGGAATTAGAACAAGCATAGTAGGGAACCCATGAGTTTTGAGAATCAGGATAACCCTTCCATGACATTTAATATTTCAAACAGCGTCAATTCTTACAGGAAGCCAGAATACAATTTAGCTCATACTCAGGTTCTTTTTCCACAAGAATGGGTTGGGAAGAAGAAGTCTCTGTACCCTTAAAGGGAGTAAGAAGGTATTCATGAAAGGTGTGGAAAATCTTGAAAGCCAGGGGTAAATCTAGCTGATATGCAGAGGGATCATTTGTAGTTCAACCTTGAAGGGACCAACTTGCTTGGGCCCTAATTTGCAACAGGGGACCTTCAGTTTCATATTGTGAGCATCAATCATAACTAGATCACCTGGCCTGTATGTTGAACTTTACTGGCTCTTGCAATTTATGTATTCCTTGTAAGTTGTCACAGCAGCAGCAAGAGTAACCTGGAGCTCCTAATGGATCTGCTTCAATGCAGCGGCTTGATTAGTTACAGCTTCCATGTTGCTAACTAAGAGGGGACCCATGTTGAATGAAGGGCTGTAACCTACATTGGCATAGAATGGCAAAACCTGAGTTGATGTGTGCAGAGCATTATTATATGTGAACTCTGCCATGGGTAGGTTATCACATCAGTCATCTTGTCTTGCATTTGTGTAGCAGCGTAGGTAGACCTCCAAACTTTGGTTTATCCTCTCTGTTTGTCCATCAGATTGGGGGTGAAAAGCCGTGGAACGGCACAATTTAATACCTAGAATTCCAGTAAAAGCTTCCCAGAACTAAGCAATTAATCAGGGCCCGCAGTCACTCACAATCTCCATTAGAATACCATACAAGGAGAAGATTGTATTCACAAACAACTGAGCTGTTTCCACTGAAGTAATTGTGGTTGAGCAGGGAACAAAGTATGCCATTTTTGTGAAGAGATAACCACCACTATGATTGCATTAAACCTGTTGGAATTTGGGAGTTCTCTGATAAAGTCCACTGACACCAACATCCATGGTCCTGCAGCTGGCTGCAGCGGAACCAACAAATCAGTTGTCTTGTTCCTGCTTGCCCTGGACCAAACACATACCAGACAGTCTCAAACGTAAGCTGCCACCTGCACCATCAAACCTTTCCAAGAAAATTGTTGGCAAATTAACTCCACCATTTTGTTCTTCCCTGGGTGGCCTGCCATGGGGAAGGTGTGATTGGCCTCCATGATTTCATCCCAAATAGTTCCCTCTGGGACCCACAAACAACCTTGATGATATAGAATTGGCCCTATCTTGTGATAACCCTGCGGCTGGCCAACCAGATATGCACATGCTAGTTCCAGTAACATATCATAACCTTTGGACAGAGGCTGCAAAAACTTGACTTTGGAATATAGGTCTAAGTCTGCACCCTTGGTCAAGGACATGGTAGCAAGCGTAGCTGGCGGAGGTAGAACAAAAGGAATCACAGCCTTGTCTGGAATCATTGTATGCATGTTAAACTCAACGTCCATACCAGCATCTGGGAGATAAGAAGGATTTCTACTCAACGCATCCAACAGATGATTATCTGTACCCTTAATGAACTTGTAGCGGAACTTGTATCTTGTCAAGTCACTATGCCATCTAGATTGGCAAACCAACAAAACCCTGGGTTGTTGATAATACAGAAGAGCTTTATGGTTGATTCTTACTACAAATGAATGACGCGCTGACATGAGATGGTAATACCAAGGCAACTGTGGTAAGTTTGACTCCCTTAAACTCAACTCCCTGGTACTCAACACTTTGTCAAGTACCAGGGAGTCAAGTGCCGCATATGGAAATCTATTAGTATTTTTGGCTTAACCAATTTTAAGCTAATTTTTACTAGTAATTTAGGGGTTTGAAACCAAAAACCAAGGTTAAATTTACTTGAACTTGACTCTGTTTAATAAACTGGTTAGCTAAAATACCAACTTAAGGGGCAATTTATAAGTAGATTTACTAATAGAAATGAAAAAACCTGTGTTTAACACTCTAAAACAAAAAGTGACCAGTTTGAAACTTTTTAAGCCAAATTTTAATTTTATTAATAAAATACATATGTGCTTATATAAAATTTATTATTTACTATTATATTTTTATTATTAGTGTCCATAGTTGTTGATTAAGCTCTCAATCACCACTATACTGGATTTAGTGGTATAGACACTAATCAAATACCCCACTTGTTTTACATTATGTCATTCCCGGGTTTTTGGATTAAGTGGTGCCACATAAATTAAGCCCAATTTATTAAGAGATTTCATATTTAATTTATAAAAACCTGAGACTTGACACTTTCTTTGCTTGACTCTATCCACTTGACACACAATCAGTTTTGGATTTAACTAATCAAAGGCTTGGAATTAAGGCTAAATTAATATGTGACGCACTATGAGCGCCACTTGACACTCACCCACTTGACACTTTAACTTTGGGATTAGTACAGAGAGCTTCTTGACGTTTTAACCAACACTATGGTAAATAATTCACTCCCAGCTCCTCACAGCACATTATTATCACTAATAAACACCTTTCCACTCATTTACTTTTTTAACTTATGTTGTTTTTTTTTAATTTTTGAGCATACAAAACTGCCTTGCTTTTGGGTTAACTTTTAAAGCTGTTTTAAATTTAAGCAAGTTTTAAATGTAAAAAAACATAGTAAATTTGATGTTTCTGCTCAACTCTGGCATACTTGACAGTGAGAATTCAGCTTTTTCTGGCTGATTGACAGTGCCAAACTTGACACTTTACTATGTTTTGAATTTTCAACTCTCAATAAAAAAATTCCACATAATAATTTTTTATTTTTTTGCTATTATATTCTACTACTTTTTCTGCTGCTCTCCATATAATTTTCATATATGTTTTGATTTATAATTGTACTTTTACATTGATTTAGCACTAAGATGTTATGCTGAACCTAACATATTTGATGATTCATCATGAATTCACTTATTTTCTATGTTTTAACCTTTATATCTATTCTTTGAGTTTCTATTTTGCTTCTATTTACTTTTTATGTTTTTTTTATAAATAAAACTTTGTTTGCATACTTTTAATTTAACTTTTACTTTGCTTTACCTTTGTGTTTATATTGTTCATACTATTTTATTTACAAAACTAAACTTTTCTTTAGACAAGATCAAACAAGAACAGCCAACAGCCTAAGCGCCAAGCCTCTAAAGGCTCCAAAGAAACTGCCTCCACTCCCAAGCGCACCAAGAAGCCTGCAAAGGCAAAGTCTCCAACCCCATCTCCTCCCACTCCATCTCCTCCTCCCCCCTCCTCCCTCATTTTCCACATCCTCTTCACCTTCCCCCAAAAATTCCTCCCCCAATAAATCTGATGATGATCTTACCGACCACTCCTTTTACCACTCAGAGACCAACTCCAAGCCCACCAAGGAGCGGCATACCAAGAAGTCAAAGGCTACCAAGGAGCCCACCTCTTCTTCTGGTAAGAAAAAGGAGGCATCCAAGCAGGCCTCAAAGAATCCTTCCCCTCCCCCCTCCCAATGGCTCTTCCCCTCCTTCCTCATCTGACCCCCAAGATGAGCTGGAGGATTACTCCAAGAAGTTCGAAGCTTCTGGTCATGTGGCTTGGGATCCACTGGCCATCCACAATATCTGTAATGTGGACAGAGAGTTTAAAGTTCCCAAGCGCTTCCCCTGCTACTTCCCCATCATGTCTGTAAAGGACGGCCCTGGTTACATTGCTGACAACTACATCTTCAATTGCAACAACCAAAAGCGGCAGATCAAGAACAAGCACTTTGTCTATGAAGATAAGACTTGTGGGGCCCAGTTGAACACTGAGGGCTGAGAGAAAGTAACGGCAGAGAAGGGGGAGAACACTTGAAAAGCCCCCCAATCATCTAATCACTTGGATGCTTAAATGGTACCTTGTTCAGGTCATTCCCACCTCTGCTAACCTCCACGCTTCTGATCTGGCCATAAAGGCTTTGCAACATCTCAAACCCAACAATCTTAAGTTGATACCAACTCAGGAGCAGTTGTTCAAATTCATCAGTGATAGGTTATCAATACCAATCCCCCTCCCCCCAAGGCCTCTGACGTCTTCTCAGAGCTCACACTCACTCATGAGCTTAAGCAGCTTCCGAGTGGGGAGCGCTTCCTGCTCCATGACAACGGGCCTGCTGCCAAGGACCATATCATCTGCTACTCAACTCAGCAGAACCTGATGGAGTTGAAAAGGGTGTCAACCTGGCTAGTTGATGGTACCTTTGCCACTTGCCCCCAGATGTTCAAGCAGCTCTGGATGGTCCATGCCCAGATTGACATCTGGGTGATTCCACTCACATTCTTTCTTCTTCCTGGGTCACTGAGGTCATACATACCCGCGCGTTCTCCATCCTCTGTCAAGAACTTGCCCTCCTTCCTCCCTCCAACAATGACAAATCCAAGAAGACTCCCCCTCACACCTGCGCCAACCCACCTGCCTCTGACAAGGACCAGGCCACCCTGGACTTGGAGGAAAAGGCAAGGCTATGAGCTCTTGGGCCTTGTGTGTGCATTATGGACTTTGCGCCTGCTCAGTTCAATGCATTTGAGAAGCTGTTCAGCAGGGAGGTGCAGGGGTGCTACTTCCACTTCTGCCAAGCAGTTGCTTGTAACGTGCAGGCCCACACTGAGCTTAGTAGGTTGAGCCGGAGGGATACTTTGAACACCTGCAGATTTGTGCTGGCACAATTTAGTGCCTTGACTTTTTTAAAGCCAGAACACACTGTGAAGGGGTTCAAGGTGCTTTCAAAGGATCCCTACATAGTAAAGCACCCAGGTTTCAAGCCTTTCCTCAAGTACTTTGAGCCCCAGTGGATTGGAAAGGCCGTCACACAGAGGCAAGGCAAGGCCTGTGCCAAGGCCAGCTGGAATGTGTACCAGGTGGCAGTGAATGGTGAGCTCAAGACCACCTCAGCGCTAAAGGCGTATCACAAACACCTCAAGGCCAACTTTGGGCTCCACCCAAAATTTAATAAGTTCTTTTCCCTCCTGCAGCATGAGCAGGAGAAAACCATCTCCAAGTTGTGTGATCTCTCCAACCGCGTCCCCCCCACCAAGCCAACCACCTGCTGTACCCTCTTCACCAGGCCATCCAGGGTGCAGCCAAGCACAAGTATAAGGCCTCTGAGCTTAAGAATCAGCTTGAGCTTGTTTTCACTGCTCTCCTGGAAGGGGCCAAAATGAAACAGGGAAAGAATGATGAGGAATAAACTTGCTTGCTCAGTTATATGATTTTTACTTTTAACTTTTTAACTTTAATTTTTACTTATTAGCTTTGATCATTTACTTTTTAGTTTTAATTTTTAAGTTTTCTTAATTTAATTAGATAGCAGTGATTGTTCTATGTATGCATGGTAAGTTTGAGATGAATATTTGTAGTTGAAAGTAAGTGAAATATCTTAATTTTTGTTAATTTCCAAATAAAACATATGATATTCACAGTTGTGCTTATATGAACTATATCAAATAAATATTAATATTTCTTCATATTTTGCAAAACTTCTATTGCTGTGTTTTTTGTTTATTTTTGGTTCATTGGAAGTTTAATTTTTATGGTAATAAAAAATATTTTTATAATGAAGAGTGTAAATTACATAGTAAAATGAGAAATAATTGCTTATTCCTCCTTATTTTTATTAATTAAAGTACTGTTTTTATTGCATTTTTTAGCTCTCTAAAATTATTTTAGTATACCATAGCTGTAAGGCTTCATTTTTTTATATTAAAAGTTTTAGTACATCAAGATCTGTTAATTAAAAAAGTGTCAATTTCCAGTTGTCAATCAGGGCAAAAGCTGAATTCTCACTTTATTATAGTGTCACTACCAGGGAGTCAAGTTTAAGGGAGTCAATCACCAGGGAGTTGAACTTACCACAGTTGCCAATACCAATGCTTTAACAATTCCACAACTGCCAACAGTTCCTTGTTGTAAATCATGTAATTGTGTTCCCAAGCCTCCATCTTCCAGGAGAAATATCCTACAGGTATCTCTATCCCATCACCAGCAGTCTGTAACAACACACCAGCCACAGCATATTCCAAAGCATCTGTAGAAACCACAAAAGGCTGCTCAGGATCCACATGTCTCAACACTGGGGAGGACAACAAAAGAGCCTTGACTGCTGTGAACGCATCTGCGCACTCAGGCGTCCAGACAAGAGTTGTCTTCCTGCTAGCTGAATATAAAGGGGCAGCCACTTCAGACAAGTGAGGGGTGAATTTCTTCAAGAATGTACAGGTACCCAAAAAACTACAAAGTTGGGATACTGTCACAGGCATAGCATACTCTTGAGCCGCAGCTTCCTTGTCAGGGGCAATGGTGTGGCCATCCTCAAAGATAATATTACCCAGAAAGGTAACCTTACGCTTAAAGAATTCACACTTACTCCTTTTAATGATAAAGTTGGCTAGGAGGATGCGCTCTAAAACTGCCAACAGGTGGGCCTTATGTGACTCCTCATCCAGAGATAATACCAAGATGTTGTCCATATATGCAATGGCACATACACCCAGGAGGTCCCCCAAGACTGAATCATTGTACTGCTGAAAGAAATCCAGAGCATTCTTCAATCCAAAAGGCATGGTACATAACTGGAAGATACCTTTCTTGGTTCTGAATGCTGTTAACCATTCCATTCCTTCTGTGATCCTGATTTGATTAAAGGCATTCAACAGATCAAGTTCTGAGAATACCTTTGCCTTCTCAACACACCAAGAAATTTGAGCTTTGAGAGGTAAGGGATAGGGATCAGGAATTGTAATGTCATTCAAATTCCCATAGTTGACGCAAGGACAAAGAGACCCATCAGACTTTTGAACAAACAACAATGGGTAGCAGATTGACAAAGAATTCTTGAAAATGTATCCATTTGCCAACATGTCTCAAGTCCACTACTCCAAAAATGTGTCTTCCTTCAAGGTTAAAGGGTAAATAGGAGACACAATACAAATCAGATCAACAGTAACTTTAAATTCAAAGTCAAACTGAGTGTTTGGGAAGGACCTTGCCCCTAGTAGCATTGAACGCTGCGGACCAGGGGTGCAGGCATGCTGGTAAGCCCAAACTTGCAGGGCAGGAACAGGAACCAATTGAATGATCTGAGAAGACTGCTCTAATTCAGACATACCTAACCACAGAATACGGATAGATATGCCCAAAGAGTGTTCCACTTGAAGCTCATTTTCTTTCAGCAAGGTCAATACATTATGGTCTTGCCACCAACCCACCCCCAAAATAATAGGATACATTAGGGTAGAGCAAATGGAGAACCTTGCAGTAAAAGACTTACCTGCAACTACAAACATCACTGGCTTCTTAAGCTGGAAAGAGGAAAATGTTTGACAGTTTCCACCCCTAACAAGAATTACAGGGTGATACTTGAGTTGTAGAAAGTCTGCAGTCTCAACACTTATGAAGTTCTTGGAAGCACCTGTATCCAACAAAATGGCCGGCTGATAGATAGTTTGACCATTATCAATGCTACCATAAAACAAGAAGTAACCAGAAGTAGATTTATTGGCAGCAAAGGTTGCAATCTTGGCAGGGGCCTTCTTCTCTTTGGTGGTACAGACAGCAGTTAAGGAGGAAGGATGCTCCTGGAAGTACCGCTCAATCATTTCTTGGACAGCAGCTGGAAGGAAAGGATTATCACAATCAATGGGGAGGAGGGGCAAATCTTTTGACATAACTGCTGAAGGCTTTGTAGGTATGACATGCTGAAGCATAGCCAATGCACTCTCAAGGGTGGACACTACTGGCGCTTCATTCACCTCAACAGGTTTGTTCACCACTGCCAGTTGCAACTGAGAAGAACCACAGGGAGAAAAATCCTGACTCTGGCTGGAGGGAACTACTACAGAACAAGAACCAGAAAACCAGGAGCTTGCAGCAGGTTTGTCCTCAATTACCAATGTACCTTGCTTGGAAGTTGACAGATTTGAGACCAAAGAAAGAATTTGGCTTACCAGGGCCTCAGTTGTGGTTAACAGGGAATCCCAAACCACCAAATCCTGGGCAGTCTGGTCAACAGCTAACCACAATGCTGAGAGTTTATTCCCCTCGGGAACATTGATTGTATGGCAGTAGGCAAGAAACTGAGGAAGGAATATCAAAAGCAGAGTAGTACCCTGTTGGAAGGCGTACAACTTACAATATATTTTGAGCTCCTCAATAGATACACACAAATTTTTTAACAAAGGGTACAAAGATGCACTTTCAGTTAAAACACAAGGATTGCACTCCACTGCGGACAACAACCATTTGTGAGTATCCTCAGAAACCTTTGTCATCACATGGTAAACTTGGGATTTGTGACTAAGGCTTGAACCAGAATAGAATGATAAAGCTGGCAAAACTTCACACAAAATTTCATCAGTGGGTGGAGCAGGAAAATAATCTGGATGCCAAAATGACATGGCGCAGCAGAAATAGGAAACAGAAGATCCAGTCTCAGCAACTGCAACCGGAGATGGAAAGCACAAATTAAAGAAAAGTCCAAACTGAAAGCTCAGAAAAGAACTGATGAAAATAAACATGGTAAACACAGATGTCTTCACAGAGCAGGAGAAAAGAAACACAAATTCATGAAAAACTGCTTCCAAAAACTCAGACGTAGAAGAGTTGAGTAATGTGACAGAAATTGCGGGATTGTATGAAGCCATTACTAAGTGATGGGGAATTACCACTCAAATCTGCATAGAGTTAATGATTAACCACTAACGTGGCTTCAGATATCTTTTTGTAAAATTTCCAATTGTAATACTAGGATTAAGTAGAACAATTAATCCTAACCAAAGTAGCCCAAGATAAATAGCCTGTGAAAGCATCAGAGAATCTTAAGAATAAAATTTGGGACATTGAGATACAGCACAATTTTCATTTTCTAAGACAGGGGGACCATTCCAAGATCAGCAGGCATTGAATTAATATTGGGAGGTGCCAACAACAAAGTTCTAGCTGCAGGGCCCCGTCTTCCAGTAATGATCCGGCTTAGAATAATATTGTGGGGAATGTAGCATAACAATCCAACTACAGGATGCATTTTGAAAAGTAAATTAGACCAAGGGATATTTGATTTTTATTGGGTAAAATTTTGGGAGGACTCAACTCTTAGAGTTGAAACAGTGAAAATTATTCAATATATATCAAAATCAACTAAGCAATACCATCTGGATCCTGGGCTACTATTACTTCTATATTGTCAAGTAAGTATCTGGTCCAGGTTGCAAAGAACCCTTGAGGGACCAATTTCTGATGACCATGCTGATTAATAAGCTCCTATCAGGTAACCCTCAAATTACGTCAATTTATCAATGTCAATTTGCAAGGGGGAATTGGTCTTAGCTGGCAGACTGGAGCAGCTGTAACCCATTTTCAATTGACTGTTTGATTTAAATCCGTTAAGTCAGTCAATTTTGTTAAAGGTTTGCTAGCTTTTCAAGCCTTGCTACTTGGCCGGATAATTCCCGGCATGATGGAACCTACTGTGACAGACACTACCCTCATGATCATACACCAAGTGAAGAACCTCCTCAAAACAGGCACATTAAAGGAGCTCACTTGCTCATACAAAGAACTCTATCTACGTGCCCCCTCAGACATGGCCTTTGACACCCCAGCTACCCACCTCATGTACTACAACACACTCAAGCTTCACGTGATGAGGCACATCAACCTGGACCAGGTTACCAACCTGCAGAGCCTTTATTGCAAGGCAGAGAAAGCAGAACAAACCTCCAGAGCCTTTATTGCAAGGCAGATAAAGCAGAACAAACCTCCAATGCTATCCATAAAGCACAGACTGAGAAGAGAGAGCAACCCAAGGACTCTCACCCAGCTGGGCGCTCTAACTGCCCTCTACCTGGGAACAATAATAACAGCAATAACTCAAACTATAAACCCTCTGGCTTGAATGGCCACGGCAACAGGAACAATGAAAAGTCAAATTTTACCCACTTCTGAGTCACCACCACACAAGACAATTAGGACAAGGGAAAATCCCAGGGAGAGCACTAAGCAAGCCAAGCTCTTTTTGCACAACTCCTGACTCACCCAACAATGAGTACTGACCTGGGGACGTGGATCAGTGTCTAATGATTCAGGTGCCCTTGAAAGATCCAGTACTTTACACCATTGTCAGACATCCTAATAAACTGATGTCCTATCCTTTCTGCTTTTGAAGCTACACTGGTTCAGCACCCCTGGACTTGGGCGCATATTGAGAAATTGTCAACAGAAACTTTGTAGACAAGTTCAAGCTAACCACTAATCCTTTGCAGATTAATAACATGGTTTTAGCTGATGAATATCACATTGCTGTGACACAAGAGACTGCCTGCTTCTCCATTACGCTAGAGAACCTGCACTCCACCATCCAGGGACTTGTCATTGACTTCCCCAAATTTGACATTGTACTTGTACTGGACTGGCTACAAAAGAACAACCCCCACATAGACTGGATCACCTCAGTATTGACCATCAAGTCCAAAGGGGTCAACCACCAGATCTACTCTGACTTGGTGGACCAGCTCCTGCATGACCATGTCTTTGTGTGCATTACAGAAACTCCCAACAAAAAGGAGAACCTCAAGGCAATTGACTGGGACTCCTGCCAGTACAATATTATACCTTCAAGGACCACCAAGACACCACCACACCTCAGTATTGTGAAATTGTGGACCACCATCCATAAATCTTCAAAGAGGCTCTACCAGGTTGGCTAGCAGAAAAACACATGCAGCACTCCATCCAACTCAAGGGAGCCTTACCCAAGGTGTACCCCATCTACCGCCTTACCCCAAATGAGGACAACACACTGTGTGTTTACCTCAAAGAGGCATTGGAAAAAGGACTTATCCGCCCCTCAAAGGCTCCCTTTGATGCCGCTGTATTATTTGTGGTAAAGAAAGATGGAGATTTTCCCTTGTTACAGATTATTAAGCCCTAAGCAAAGTTATCATCAAAAATTGTGTTGGGAATTCTGACCAAGCAATGATGCCAATTATGACAGAGCTCAAAGATATAAATTACAGCTGCCAAACAACATAAATTGGTAGTATAAATCATATGTGTATTGAATCAGCAGTAGTCTGCTGACCTGAACCATAAATCATCCAATGGGAAGCACTGCTGCGGCGCCTAGTGATACATGATTTGCCGCCACACCACTTTGGAAAGATACAGGCGCCACGGCGCCGCCTAGCAATTAAATTAGGCGCCAAAGTGCTGAATTACTTTTACGTCAAGCGTTGCCGCCCCAACTGAAAATTATTGCAGGCGCCAAGGTGTTGTCTTACTTTTACATTGAGCACTGATGTTCAATCCCCCATAATCTCAAATTCCTGTATTAATTACTTATTAAGCATCAAGCTTGAAGTATGACAGGAAGATAGGAAGTGATCTTGAAGTAACTAAATTATTCCATGCCAGCAAGGACCACCTGTGCTGGGTAAAGATGAAGGTATTCTATTGGTTGATGTGCAATAAGCGCCAAACCTAGATCTATAATTACCCAAATCAGGGGTGTGTTAGAACGTCCTAGAAGACATTGCTAGTAGCCCAGGGATGAACCTTGCAAAAGGTATAAGAAGAATTGATCAATTACAATAAAAATAATCTTTGACCCATCTTTGATCTATCTTTAATCTGGTTGGCCTTTATCCTAGTCTTTAAGTGCTTCTGCGTGATCAGAAGCCATTTCTGGCCAATAATCATGTTTTCATTCAATCCTGGCTCATCTGATACAATACTACTCATATCCTCACATATGACTGTATTCAAGAAAGTGCCCTGTGCCCTATAATCTCAAATAATTGTGGTGCTGTACTGCAAAAAGCGCAACAAATTGTTACCTGCTTCCACTCATTTACAAACTCTTCAACACCTTGGGCAAAGCAACTGTCTTCTCCAAGATTGACCTGAAAGCAGGCTACAACCAGATTTGTATCAAATAGGAAGACATACCCAAGACAGCCTTCTTTACCAAGTATGGGTCATACAAATGTGTTGTGCTCAACTTTGGGATGACAAACAAACCATCAACCTTTGTTACCATTATGAACCTGGTCTTTGCCTCCACATTGGCAAACACACACTAGTGTACTTAGACAACATCATTGTCTAAAGTCCTTTAGTGAAACAACACCATAAGGATTTAGAGGCAGTCTTTGCCACACTGGTGCAACATAAAATGCTGGCCAAACCCTCCAAGTGCCAGTTCTTTTGCAAGCAACTACCCTTCCTGGGACACATAGTCTCAAAGGACAGCATCAAACCTGACAGTCAAAAGATACAGGCCATATGCAAGATGCCACCATCTAAGGATAAGTTGGAACTCTGCACCTTCTTGGGGATGGTGGCCTATGTACGCCACTTCATACCTGACTTTGGAGTTTTGACTGCCCCCTTATCCGCCATAACAGGCGCCAAATCCAAGTTTGTGTGGACCCCCCAATGTGACCTCTCTTTTAGACGCCTCAAGGAGAAGCTCACAACAGCTCCTATCCTGCAATACCCCAAACATGACAGGGAATACCAAATGGAAACTGACGCCTCAGATGCATCCATTGGGGGAGTACTACAAATCAAAAATAATGATGGTGACTTCCTGCCCGTAGCTTATGAATCACAAAAGCTGACAGATGGCAAGTGTCAATACCCTATCTACAACAAGGAATTTCTGGCCATTGTACACTGTCTAGTCAAATGGTGTTGTTATCTATAACAACAGGAAGAATTCACAGCACTGACCAACCACAAGTTGCTCATATACTTCAAAACCCAAGCAAATCTATCTTGCCGCCAAGCCTTCTGGATGGAGCTCTTGGAGAGATTCAATATGCTCATACAGTACAAACCTGGTCCCAAGCTTGCCATGGCAGACGCCCTCTCACATCTATATGTCAGTGCCACAAGAGGGGGAAATGGGCTTGACCCAGACTGGCCTCTCTTGGTGCTATAAACAAAGGATGAGGGCTTCCCCCCTGGTACAACCAACATAACAAAGGAAACAGTTATCAAAAACAAACACCTATTTGCTGACGTGTACGGGACCCTGCACAGAAAAATGTCTGACAGTGCTACCATTCCTTACATCCCCACACACCAGCAAGTAGACACCATCTTATGATATCACAGAGACCTCAGAAACACCAAGAGTCAAAACCTATATGAGTTCCTTAAGCACAAGGCCTGGTGGCCAACCTTATATTGTAATGTTCAGGAAGTCCTAGACCAATCTGAGGTATGCAAAAAGTTTGCCAAAAGCAAAACCCCTCCAAAGTCAGTACTACCTATTTGCATGCAACTGCCCTTCAAGGTGTGGGCCCTGGACGTTGTGGGCCCCATGCCAGGAAAGCATAATGAGAAGAAGTATATCATCACCTCCATCAACTTTGCCACTTGCTGGCTGGTAGCGCAGGCAGAGAAGACCCATACAGGCAACAACGTTTGACAATTCATAGGCAAGGAAATCATCAGTAAGTTTGTAAATCCAGAACTCCTGATAACAGATGGGGGCAAGGAATCAACCTCTGAAAACACCAATGTATACCTCACAAAGAAAGTGGTCCAGCACACAGTGACAACACCTTACCATCCTCAAGCCAATGGACAAGTCAAGCAGCTAAACAGTAGCTTAGTGCAGGCCCTTGCCAAGCTCACTACCAGGAGACTTAAGGACTGGCATAAGCAGCTACTGACTGAACTTCTTGTATGCTGTACTTGCATGAACATATCCACCAGAAAGAGCCCCTTCAAGCTTGTTTACGGCACATAACCCAATATCATTCAAGCACTCACAGGACCAAAGCTGGAAATTCCCAGCAAGGTCCCTCCTTGTTCAGCACCTCAAGTCATGCAAGCCAACAGTAATCAGTTGGAAAAAGAAGAGAAACGTTTGTGAAACATGTTTGTCCCCATCCAAAATAGACAAAAATTTGATGAAGAGGTCTGGGTAATGAACACAGACAAGAGCAAGTTACAACCCAAAAAAGTGGGTCCTGCTATCATCTTAAAGGTAAACTAAAGCAACACTTACCTTGTGCAAGGACTCAGCAAACACAAGCAAGATAAAGTCCTACATAATGACTGACTAAGACCCTGTACAGCATGACAAAAACAATGAGAAACCAATCTATCAGCCACCAAATAGCAGCTAGTCCAATACAGTGCCCAGGCCCCTGACAACCTACCCCCAGAGGAGGCTGACCTTCAGCTGGGGGATATCAAAACAGCAGACTCAGTCAGCCAGCAAGGTTCCAATTAAGCGGGATTGTGACCCACAACCCAACTTCTCAGTGACTTGGAGCCAAACTAAGAAGTCAACTCAAATTTCCAAATCCAAAAACATGAACAAATGATGATCCCTTACAGTGGGTACCTCAATTTGGTGTTTGACTCATTATCAGGATCAAGACACCCCCTGCATCATCCAACCAAGTGATCAATACAATCATGTTCCTGTTATCCATGATTCACAATGACTATATAATAATTATCTCTCAATAAAGAATATTATCTAGTTTCCAAATATTTTCCCCTTGTAACTCTGCTAAAGCAGCACAGTTACAACACAGATGCTAGAATATTTGCTAGTAAAGTGTTGGAAGAGCTCTCATGTTTTAAAGCCCAGTATAATAATCTAGTTCTTTAACTCAGTCACTTGAAGAATGTCATCCCAACCCAGTTAGTCCCTGGCTTTGACCCAGGACACACTTTGGTGTCCTCTCAGAAGCACTACAAGAATTATGAACTTTTTTACCTGTCCAGGAGAACTTCAGTAAAAAGTAGCTTATTATACATGAAGTACATTTACTACTTTTTATAGTGGTATTATCAGGCAATGGATAAGAGAGGAATTTCTAAAAGGATGTGGTTTAAAAACGGGATTTGAGCTAAAATATTACTGTTAGAAAATAGGATATAAATTGTTGGAACCAAAGGTTCATTGCAATCTTTATTAGAAAAGGATGATCCCAGTCAACTAAAGAAAATGATCTTCTTATAATCAGTATCTGGGCCATTAGCTTCTTCAAGATTACTTGTGTCAAATCTGCAGGGTTCATCCCCCAGCAAGGTTCCACACAAGAGGCCACATGACTTAAATTCTTTGGCACCCAAAGACAAATGCAGAAGCCAACTCAAACTAATAAACAAGGAAGCAAGAGCAAATTTTTAACCCCAACCCAGTGGTAACCCAATTTAGTGCTTCTCTCATTAGTGAGATCAAACCACCCTATATTCATCCAGGCAATTGAGCAGCACAATATTGTTTCTTCTAAAATAATCCACCATGGGTATACAGTCCCATGCTTTAATAAAGGCATTATCTAGTTTCCAAATTTTTCCCTGTGTAGGTCTGCTAATACAGCACAGTTACAGCACTTGGGATGAGCTTGGTTCAGATTATTTGATTTGGGCATGAGATTGATATTTTTTACACTGGGCTAGACCAAAACCTTTAAGAAGAGTTTGGCTGGGAGCAATATTTCTGGTAGTGAAACTTGGTCTGGGAAGGAACTTGGTTCCTCTTCTATTTTTAGAGGATGTTGGGTACCACCCTGTGCATTGGGTGGGCTTTATTATTTTTTGGAAGGCAAAACAAGTTTGGCCAGCCTAAGATATTAATTTGAGGCTGAGCCACATTTTTGAACAAAATTTAGCCCTTGGGGCCCCTTTCCAGCTTTTTCAACAGCAATTACTTTTTTTGGGGCAGGCCCTGAGGACCAAATTCAATCATCTAGTCTTTCAGGGCTTTTTGATGTTAGAAGTAGGGGTTTCAACCCTGTTTCAGGCTCTGGGGACCCAGATTGACCCTTTTATAGGTCATGGATTTGATCCAGGTCTCCCAGCACTGTGATAGAAATGGAAGGATATTAACATGCATAATCAAAATGATGGGGGTAAATATCCCTATCCACAAAATTTTAAATATAAGCCAAAGATGGGGACAAAAATACTGTTTAGTCAAATTTCCAAAGATAAACTTAGAATTGAGCAGAATAACTAGTGCAAAACATAGCACCGCAAGGTATGGTGCTTGAGAGAGAGGCAAAGATTTCTTTGAATATAATCCAGGAGATTGGGAGGTAAGAGTGTCTTGCAATTACATTTCTTCTTGGGGTTCTCAACATTGGCGGAATCCAGGGACAAAGTTTGTGGGACATTTTCCTAGTGGCCAGTAACAAGAAAATTAACAATTGAGCTAACAGAAAGATGGTGTAAAAGCCCCAGCAGGAAATGAATTCTTGAACTTAAAATAAATAGCAGTTAAGGGTTTATTTCATAAAGCTTTGTTAGAACTTGTAGAGAGGGCTTAACTTTTGCAAGTTGGTTGAAATCAAAGCCTGCATATATACCAAACTTGACTAAGCTTTCAGTCATTATCAAATATACCGTATGGAATCAGAGAAAAAACATTTGATACACAATTTATGGACTGCTTTTTGTGTGATAATTGTGTAACATGTGGTTAGGAGATTACATCAACATGTTAACTAGTTCCAACTTAACAGACAAATCTTTACCTGGTACTTAAGTGGCTATCACCCACTTTCTATCAACAGTCTTGTTTCAATCATCCAACTTTGTTAAATTTTGGGATGTTTTTCTTTCACCTTTGGATATCCGATCGGGACAGATAATGCCTTGCATTATAAAAACTACCCTGACAAGCACTGGGCGAATGTGGGGGGCTTGAGGGTAGGCCAATCCACCTTTTGCGGCCGCCTGCAACTTCTGGAGTGTTCTCACTGTTGGGCGGGCCCTGACAATTTGATGTAAAATATAAGTACTTTTAAATAAAATAATGCATATGCGGATGAACTAGTTTCAATAAAGCTTCTAAAGCGAATGCTTCAATAAGTTTTTTGAAAGTTGTTAGTGTATGGAATTTTACCCCATCATTAATTGAATATGTGGCTATTATTTTTGAGAGACCTATCAAAATAAAAGGTGTAATATATTTTTATAAAACTTTAGCTGCTTTATTTTAAAAATGATACCTTTGTTTAAGAAATGAATTATTTGGTTAATTTCATGCGTATAGATTTATTGGACCTTGAGTTACTAATTTGAGTTAAAAACAAAAATGTTTAAGCTTTGATACATCCACTAATGGTACATGATCTGATTGTCATCAACCTAATTATCTTTATTAGGATCTTGATATAATTGTTTTGAACTATTGTCAGTTGATTTAATCTATATTGATCTAATAGTTTCTACTGGCTGCACAGGTATAAGACATTATTCTCAATAAAAATATTTCTATCATATCCTTTTCTTCTCCAATGAGATCTATAGTGCTTTGTATCTGGACTCCCAATTTGAATCTTTGCATGGTGGGCATCTTGCCTCTATTATCTTTCTATTGATTAACCTGTGATATTTACTTCGGAGATGTATTATTGGGGGCTATAATGTCAACCATTAGACATTTAAATCAAATTTCCTTAATTTGAGATGTTTGGTATACATGATAGTGGACTGCTATATGTATATAGGAGAATCCGATGTGCCTTGAGAAGCACTTGAAGTGCTGAGCACAAAGGATTTCATTTGCAATTTCCCCTAGCCTTACAAGTTTCGAATACGAAATAATTTTACTATATTAAGCTTGAATATTGACTTATCAGCCATTTGCCTAGCATAGTTGTAATGATACATAGGGTGAATACTTGGTGCCTCAGGCTTATGTAACAACCGGGCTGTGCTGAAAGGGCTATTCCAGTTTTTACTTTCTTGCTTAAATATTTAGTGGCACTTAGTGCAAACTAGTCTGTCAAGGTAGAAAGATCCCAAGCAACGTAAAATCAGTGGCTTGAAGTTGAAAAGGCAATCAAAGAAAGTAATTGAATTTTAAGCATGTGTCATAATCCTAATGGGCTGATCAAATCTTCTTTGGAAAGGCATGTGAGATGAATAATTGGTAGAATTTGAAGTTACATGTATACCAGATTTTTATGGTTCTTGTTGAGTGGCTATGTATTGCAAGCACTGATAGATCCAGATGAAATGCTCAATAGAGCGTAAATTGTGAGGCGGAGTTGCACCCATAATTTAACTTCTTCAATGACAGTTGTTGGTTTTTATCACCACGGGTAATGAAATGAAAGGAAGAATCTGATAGATGTCATATTGTCTGTTTATGCAAGCTAGAATTTCAATGCAGGGGGCGAGGTTAAGGATGAAATCCAAAATCTCAAAGGTGATGGGGGACTTCTAGACTGTTGGTGGTATACAAGTTTTATAGAAGCAGTACTGGATATAAATTGAGTAGACAGGAAATACATATAAATCTAATCAAGCAAGGCCAATAATTAAGCCCTAGAACTCTGGTCATCTGAGGAAAGAGTAGGGGAAGTCGGGATGCTTCCTTTTAAAAAAAGATAAGACTGAGACGGCTGGGGATTATAGTTTCTACAGATTTAGTTTATCCTAACTAGGCCGCATACCTTTGTTTAATAACCTCTATAATTGCTTGGCCAAAGACCATTGATACTATCTAAAAGCAACAGTCAAGATTTAACAAAAAGCACCAAGGGTGTTTGGGCCAAGAAAGGCGGGCTTACCAGTACAGAAAATAGAGTAATAGAATAAGACATAACAATCAGCATCAGCAGGTAACGTGCTGTAAGAGATACAGAATACAAAGTTAACTTTGAGGCATGATCTTTAAGTGAAGCGGGGTAGCTAAAACCAGAATTGGTTAGTTAAAAGAGAACTTTTGAATATTAAATGTGTCGAAAAAAATGATTGATTACTGTGCTTTAAATTTAGTGCACTGGCTTTAAAGGCAATTCCGAAATATATAAGCTAACTTTAAGTTGTTTTGGTTTTATGCAAAACAAACCCAATATTTTTACCTGTGTTTGAAACTCTCATGAAAATAGCTAGTGGTTCTCTCCACAAGAGCCAGAGCTATTGTCAATGCTATCGCCACAACCCAAGCCCAAAAGGATTCAATATTGAATTTACCGAAGAGATAAGTGGTCTCACCTAATTGACTGTCAGGATCAAACACTCTCGTTTAATATTTATAATTGATTCTAGGGTACACTTTGGAAATTCTTACTTGGTCTCATTTGTGATCTGAAAGACGAACTGAGAAGGTAAAGTATTGTAGATTCAAAGGAAACTTCACGCTTTAGACAGCTTTGCTGGAGTCAGTATTAGTCAGGTAGACGGCCATACACTCCTGACTTAGGTCCAAACACTCTTGCATGGAATAGTCATGCTGTTCCAAGTTCATGCAAAAAGGTAAATTCCGGTCTCAGTGTATAAACCTGGGATGTTGGTTAAAAAAGAGTGGCTTGTTTGTTATTTTATTAAGTGATAGTTTTTCGTGGTGCAAAGATATGACGGCATTTAATTCATAAATGGACAAGCCCAGCCTTCGATGGCCAATCAACGATTACACTAGTTACATATACAAGAGCTTACTTCTTTTGTGGAAATATGTGGAGTGTACTAAATCAAAGCGCATTGGCAAACTCAAAATAAAAGTTTGGCTCACGGAGCTTAATAAATTGCATTATTTTTGAGCAAAGCTTTTAAACTAACTTTATGGGCAGTTTTTTTAGCACAGGAGGGCTGTAAATAGGGCTGCGTTGGCAACAAAAGGGACGATTACGGCATTTGCCGTAATCGCCTGTTTGCCCTTCCCCGTCTACTTCTTTCGGGTTCCCCTACATTGGGGGAATCCGAAATTTCATTAAAAAAAGAAGGCCCCAGATGGCCTTCTGTTTTCCGGACGGGCCAGAAAATAAATAAATAATTAAAGTAAAAAATAATTTTAAAAATAATTTAAATTTTCAAATTTATAATTTTAAATTTTTAAAATAAAATGTTAAAAAAATTTATTTCAAAAAAAATTCAGGAATATAATTTCCAGATGTTATCTTTTATGAAACAATTTCGGACGGGCAGCTTCTTTTTAGAAAAGAAGCCACCTGTCCGAAGTCTGACGCAGCCCTAGTTGTAAATCAGCAGACCTGCTCGTTTGCCCAAAAGTTGGAAGGATTGTGTCACAGCTTTTCAATATAAATTTACACTGAATATTTATTTCCATTAGAAGGCTGTGGCCAACCCAACCTTAATTACTAGCCTTAAGGGTAGTTTCTTAGGTAGGACATGCCACTTTGAAAACGGCACTTTGATTTACGCCATCTCAAATTAAATTCGAGATGGCTTTTTTTGTGTTGTGATTTTGAATCACAAAAAATAAAATAAATAATAAAATAGTTAAAATTCACTTATAATTTTATAATGTGGCATCTCAAAAGTACACCATCTCAATTTTGGCATTTCAAGTCAAATTAATTAAATCTTATTTTGCTAACTTTATTTACATATGAAATCACTTAGTGTGAGGTGTGTTTACGCCATCTTGATTTTACTTCATTTTGAATCACACTATTTATCTTTAACTAAAATAAGCTTATTACCGCACTAAAATAAAGCCTGTTGTATACAATCAGAAGATGTTCCTATAGTATTAATCCAAGACAATTATACTAAGAACAACTTAAAATAACACCACTATGGTTGTGGTGCAGGGCGCTGTCTGCAGATAGTACCATATTGAGATTTATACCCTATAAGGAAAAGTATAGGGAAACTGCTGCCCTTTCTTGTGTTTTTGATTGGAGAGTTACCCATTGAAACATAAAGATCAATTTCCAATTAGCCACTAATCAACATACCTGCGGCTAACAGCAGATGTGTCGGAGAGTGACCTATTGTGGTCACTAATTGCCATATGTATAGGCTCCTCCGATGAGTCACCAATCTACACATCTGCGGCTAGCTGCAGATGCATCAGAGAGTGACCCATTAAGGTGACTTTCATTGAGGCAATTAGTAGCTCATCAATTTCCCCAATTTTTAATTTGGTATAGAGACCTTCTGCTCCTTACCAACAAGTATGAACCCCCAGATGAACATTCTGAAACCCTATTTTAGACCTAGTTGTTACAAAAGTAACAGCTTCGAAGCCCTGGGCGGGAATCATACCTGCTCCTAACCACCAGGCGGGGCTAGCGGGCGGGGAGATTCACCCGCACCTGGATTTTTGCTTTTCAAAGCAAATCCAGGTGCGGGAACCACTCCCGCCCTGGTGGCAGCTGAGGGGCCCGCTTTGGGCCCCAAAAGCTACACCCAAGTCTTGATGGGTTTGGCTGGGCCTGGGCAGGCTATTTTTAGCTTCCCAGTAAACCCAGATCAAGCCCACTCTCCATTAAGTAATTTGGGGTCCCCAATTGGGGACCTCTTTTTTAATCAAGTTCCTTGGTCTCAGGAAAGCCTGTCAAGCCTGTCCAAAAATGGTGATCAAATTGGGAGAACCCCCAAAGCCCCAGAAGCCAAACCTGCCAAAATCAATGACCAGCCAAGCCAAGATGGACCATCAAAAAGCCAAACAACTGTTCCTGAAAACCCCAAAAATAACCATGAAGCAGCCAACCAAACAGCAGAACCTGAGATGCCAAGCCTTGCCACACAGATAGCACCAGAAGAATTCCCAGGGGCACCTGCATGTGAGTAAGTATATAAATCAGAACCACTTGAAAAAGTTCTGTATTGTCATTCTTACCAAATAAAGTTGTTATGAACCTTTGGTTCACCAATCTGAGCCATACCTATTTTTGATACTCTTCCATCTGCATACACCCAAGCGTCAGTACCCATCTATTGGGATAGATAGTCAGACTCCTGTTGATAAAACCAAAGCCTTTGAATACTACCACCCACCCAACGCTCCATTTGGCCCTGTTCATTTCACTGAGTATCACGCCAATCCTGACCACAAACCCTGGACATTGGAAGACTTGCAGTGGTACACCCGCCCAAATGCCCCCAAGGAACCCTACCAAATTATCTGTGGCAGCAAAGCAATCACCATCTACCCTTGGATCTTCAACGGGAAGTACAACAACCCTGCCGCCTGCTTGGTCCCCATGGAACAGCCCCCAACACCCAAACCAATCATCTCAACCCCCCCCACTTCTGATGCCACTGGCCAGAGTAGTCAATTCCTGGGAGTGCTTTACCTGGCGCTCACAGGATTGATTGACTTTGCCTTGCCAGCAGCTGGACCTTGGGCTGTGGCTGGGAAGGCCCTTTCCTACCTAGTAAAGTTAGGTCCCATCATCTGGTGGGCCATGCCAGTACCTGCTTTGACTCCTCCCTCACCTGCTGGAGCTCCACAGTACTCCTGGTATCCTGACACTAGTTCCCAAAAATTGGCCCTACTTTTGCTGCAACCACCTGACTTCAGTCAGGATGACTCACCCTTTCTTTTCCCTCCCCCCATTTTCATCTATATAAGGCCCTCAGATAGCCCCAATAAAGACTTCATTAAATAGAACATAATAACCAACTTAACATTCTTAGATTACTTGCAGAGCTCAAATAGAGAAGTTATGTTGTGTAAGTAGATAATAGTCCTGCTGTGTTCCCTCAGTTGCTGCTCAGCTACTCCAACCTTACCCTTAGAATCCTTGAGCACTACAATGGTAGTCCTACTAGTGATTGTCATTGCTGGGTAAAAAAATAGTTTTGCTATATGTACTTTATAACTTATCTATAAATGAATACATTGATAAGAGTTCTCTTAATAAAATATTTTAATAGTAATTTTAATATAAAAGAAGGCAATTACGCCATTTTGATTTACATCACTTCAAATTCCACTGGGTTTCATATCATACAATTGATTCAATGCGCACAATGAATAGGGAAAAATAAGGGGGAGTTATATATGACGCCATGCTACGCTATATCAATTTCCAAGTTGCAATTCTTGCTTTTCACTTTTAAAAAGTACATTTTCACATTAAAAACCATAGTATTAAAAGATGTAAGAAATTCACTGAAACTTTGCAAATATATATTTTTTGCCTTCTCTAAACAACTGGGTACTTTTCACCCCCAGTTGTATAAGCTAGTTTTTGAGAGATTCAAGTTTTACTATTTGGCCCCGTTGAGGTAGCTCCACCATAAATTTGTTAATTTAATATAAAAAATGCTCAAAAACACTATGTTTTTGAGCTATGGCACCTCAATTACGTCACTTCAAAAACGCCATTTTGACTGCAAGTTTTCAGTCAAAACTCAAAGTTTTGCACACTTTTGTTACTAATAAAATAAATATTTTTACAAGATAAAAAACATTGAAATTTTGATAGTATATATTTTTTAAATCTCTTCTACAATTCTATGTAAAAAATATTACTACTTTAATATTAAAAAATTCTCATTTTTATCTTTAAAAACAACCCCCAAAATTTCCATATTTTGATGCTAATTCACTTTTAGATGCCTCCCAAGCCTACCACTAAAGCTGCGCCCGAGGCCTCTAAGGCTTCAAAGTCCAAGATCACTCCTCCCAAGGCCAAGAAGGCCAAAACTACCCCTAAAAAGCAGCCTGCTAAGGGTAAAGCTCTTCCCAAGACACCTACGCCCTCACTAGAGCCTGAGGAAACAAGCCCAACCCCTCCCCACTCTCCTTTTGTTTACTCTTCCTTTGATCCTCAAGAGAATTTATTCAACTTCAATTGCCATTCTGGACCCACTTCAGAGCCTGAGGATTAAGAGGAGCAGGAACCTGAGCCTGGTGCTCCTGCAGATGAGCCAATTGAGCTCTGGGATCTTAACTCAATCCACAATGTATGCAACCAAAATGGCACCTTTGCTGTGCCAACAACGTACCCTATCAGCTATCCAATTATGACTAAGAAAGGGGGTGCTGGCTTTGTCTACAAGGGCTACAGCTTTACCTGCAACAACAAGAAGAAACCCATCCGTCAACATCACTTCAAATGTGATAATGTTGGCTATCCAGCTAGACTCACCACCTATGGGTTCACTTGGTTTAAAGCCCTGACTATTGGGCATGACTACGCCAAGTCTTTTGATCCTCTCTATCAACTGATCCGCTGGTTTATTTGCCAGGTGATCCCAACCACAAAGGATCAAACTGCAACTGAGGTTGTCAACAATGCGCTCCTTAATCTAAATGATACCCAACTAGCAACTGTTGGTGGCGTCTCAAAATTACAGAGATATCATACTGATCAGATATATGCTCAGAGCACTGAAGGCGTAAGTGCTATGTTCATTGACCAATTGATCCTTACAGAGGAACAAAATTTTATCCCACCACAAGGAGAGATTCCTTCTTCACAATGATGGTCAACATGCCCCTGAGCGTATTATCTGCTTTGCTACCTCCCAGGATCTTTGCAACCTTTTAAAATGCAAGACCTGGCTTACAAATGGAACATTCTCAACCTGCCCAAAGCTCTTCAGCCAGCTTTGGAATATCCATGGCCAGGTTGGTAATCTAGTTCTTCCCCTGGTCTTCTTTTCCCTCCCAAATAAGAAGCAGGAAACTTATGTCCAGGCTCTAATAATATTAAAGGCCAAGTTGTATGAGATCCTCCCAACTATTGAAGAGGAGCCAAAGGAGACTAGAGGGCGCAAGAAAAAGGCCCAGTCAGAGGAAGCCACCCCAATCAAGAAAAATCCCAAAAGCCTTCCATACCATTTATATATGGTAGTAGATTTTGAGAAGGCTCAGGCCAATGCTTTTATTAGAGTCTTCAAGAGCTCCCCTCAGGGATGCTACTTTCACTTTTGGCAGGCACTCTGCTGCCACCTCCAAAAGTGCTCTGCACTTCATGAGCTGGTCTACACTGAAGGCACAAAGGAAGTAAAGGACGTGTCCAACTGCTTTGCTGCCCTTGCCCTTGTGCAAAAGGAGGAGAAAAATGCCTTCTACAACGCCCTCCTCTGCCATCCTTACATTATTGCCAACCAGGCAGCCTTTGCGCCCTTTATTGAGTATTTTGAAACTCAATGGTTTGGTATTTTTCAAGGATCACACCACATCATAAAAGGCAGCAACTCAATCAACTGGAACTGCTATAAGCAGGTCAAAGACAAGTTGATCAAGACCACCTCTTCCCTTGAAGGGTGGCATAGTCAGTTTGCTACAAGAGTCAGGGTTCATAAGCCCAAATTCAATAAGATCATGGTCCATTTAAAAACCCAGCAGGCCATCTCTGCCTGCCTCTTTAAGACTGGTATGAAGACCAAAGGCAACCCCCCCAAGCAGACCAAAGCAGTGAAAAAGTATACAGAGATTAGCAAGGTGGTCCTTGCCTACTATCCCAAGGATAGCAAGCTTGAGCATCTTCAAGCCATCTCAGTTGCTCTTTCCACTAATGTTTGAGCCTATTTGCAATAAACTCTTCTTTATATTCTCTCTTATTTCCTTTGATTTTACCATTCTTTGACTTTTTTGGTATTTGGACAGTTCTATTCTTATTTTAAGTATAGTTTGTAGTTAAAATAGATGAAAATAGTTGTTTTTGGGATTATTTAACATTTGGGCTTTTACCCAACTATGTTGCTACTAATTGACCTCATTTTTATATTGCAGATTTAGAATTCTGAGGCTTTTTTAAGCTTAGAAATGTTTTTTGAATTTTATTTTTGAGAATTTTTTGGGTTATTTTTGGAGTTCAAAAAACCTAAAATTTTAAAACTGTTTTTCCTTAGTTGAAATGCTGCAAATAAAAATGGCGTTTTTACTATAAAATCAAAATAGCTAAAAATTGAGATAGCATATTTTGAGATGACTTTTTTTGAGATGCAATGTTTGAAATGGAATGCCCTACCGTTTCTTACTCCTTTATGCTTTAAAAGCTGGTGCATACATTAGGATTATGTTGCAGTGGATTTGCTTGGATGACAGCTTTAAAATAAATTAGCCTTCCAGAGCAAATATGACCCCAATTTTATAGGAATTGGGGCCTTACTTTTGCTACTAATGGAAGATCTATCTTGGATCTTATGTTATGCATTAATGAATAGAATGTGATCTGTTCCAGATTTAATCTTTAAATGAATTAATTATATGTAATTTTAAACTGAAACATTGTTGAAAAAATTAAATTTACTTAAATGTATATGTCACAACATCTACAATTACTTTCTCTCAGGGAAGTAATTCCCCAAGTGATTCCCCAACTAATCATTAAGTTGCTGACACTCTTATTGTTGAAACCGCAGGCTTGACCCGCCAGCAAGGTTCCAACCAAGCAGGTTTGTGACCCGCAATCCAATTATCTGGTCACTCAAAGCCAGACTAGGAAGTCAACTCAAATTACCAAATTCAACAACATGAACAGATGATGATCCTTTACGGTGGATACCTTGTTTTGGCGCTTGACTTGTTATCAGGATCAAGCTACCCCCTTCTTCCATCCAACTTTGTGATCACCAATCATGTTCCTGTTATCCTTTGATTCACATGAACTATATAATCACTATCTCACAATAAAGATTATTACCTAGCTTCTAAATATTTTCCCTGTGTAACTTTGCTAAAACGGCACAGTTACGACATTATTGATTGCCCATCTTATATGTTGATCAAACATCTTGAATCCTAAATGGAATATTACCTGGACAAGCCGCATGACTACTATGACTTACATGGACAGTGTGTGGCTTCTCATGATACTATATAATCCTCAGAGTTCATATCAATAAAGTATCATTCTCTTCTTCATTTTCCTCTTTATTTCATTTTATATACTTTCCAGAAGTATATACTTGACATAAAGATTAAAAATCTGAAGATAAAATAATGTGATTAAGTTATAAAATATTTAATCTGGTGTCATGTATGTGCTGTATTAGAAGAGTTGCATGGGAAAAAATGATTGGAAACTCAATAATTGTCTTTATTGGGAGATATCACTTATATAGTTTGGGTGGATCATATTTTCAGGGATCCACTCATTGAGAAGTCTCTCTCCAATAGAATGAAGGAGAGCTCCCAAGTTGAATTTGACTATAGTGGACCCTACTGGAATCCCTATCATTAAAATGTGTAAAAGGTGACCAAATAAGCAGAATCTCCCCAGGAAGGGAGTGAAATGATTTAGAAGATAGTAGACGCTGGTATACCCCAAAACCAACCAGGGGGCCTTGGGGTGAATAATTGGAGGGAATCATGCTGTTTCCACATATGGAGCATGGTGACAGCTGGTCCAAAACGATATCAAATGGAGTCTTCTGATTTATCAGTGGGATTTGGTGGGGGATTTCAAAGTTTATGTTGGCTTTCCCATAACTGAATAACACACAAAAAGCCCATACAAGGAAGATGAACTTCATGCTGTTGAAGGGGGAACCTTTGAATCTACTAATCAAGTTTTTAGAAGCTGAAAATATAGATTTATTGGTTTGATAGGAATAAGAAATTTTTGGAGCAATTTGGAAGGGAAGAATTTTTCAGTTTAAATACTGAGCTTAAGTGAGGAAGGGAACATTGTGGTTAACAGGTGATACTGAAAGAGTGATTTGAGAAATATTGCCTTGCAGAACTGCAGCAGGCTGCAGCCTGTAATACAAGAAGAGGCAGGTTGGGGTATTGCATTGCATGTTGTACTTCACTATGATTGGGGATGATTTCTGGGGCTGGATGTGGTGTACTTCTCTGTCTTTGATTGGCCTCCTAGGTCCCTGAATAGCTGATTTGGATGGTTTTTGCATTTAATTTTAACTTGATTGGCTATATTGTATTTATTGGAGCCAGTTTTATATGCTGAATCAATATTTATGTCATTGTGATCATCTTCTGAAGTCTTAGAATTTGAATTTGAAGTAGAATTTATGTATTGGTTTCTGTTTTTACGCTCACTTTTGTTTTTGCATTCATTATTGATTAAAACACTTTCATTTATCAATTTTGAATGTGTTTTTGAAACAATTGAATCAATTGTTCCATTATTGTTGTTGGTTTCTAAGTTTGCATTTAAAATTTCAATTTCTGGTTTCTGAATTGTACCAAGAGTCTGTAAAGCTCTGTGGCCCACCTTTAGCTCTGAATTGGGATGTTTTTCCCAGACCGTCAAAAAAAGTGGCCCGTGTGCAGGCAAAACCTCTCCAAAACCTGGAGGACCTGGCCCACATGGTGGATGAACGCTTTGTGTTGGCCTTCCCGGCCAAAGCCCAATTCTTTCTTTGGAGTCCCCTCTGTTGGAAATTGCGCCATTAATGCTATTTTTGATATGGCCTTCAAATAATGATAAATGCAAAGATTTGACTGATTTTGCTTTTGAGTTGGGAATTCCTTGCTTTCTGTAAATGGGTCTGTGCTAATATCCACCCATTCCAGAATAACATACCTTCCCTTGTCTGATTCTGGTATGACCTCATCCCAACGTGATCCCTTCTGCCACTCTGTCTACCTAATGAGTGATCATTGTCCCTTGTCTACTAATTAAGTAGAATCATTTCACCTAATAAAGACAAGTTTATCCACATTTGCGTTGGCTTTAATAATCTTCAAGATTTTTCCTGTCCTTTTTGCCAAAAGGACTTTCTTGTAAGACTTCAGACTTTTTCAACAACAGCTGTAGTTGTATCAAAGCCTGTGCTCAACCATCACCAAAAAAATTACCATTTCCCAAGGATACAAGAGATACAGCTAGGATTGAGACAATAGTTTATTGATGATCCTAAACAGTAGGAGATTGAATTGCTTGGAATAATGGAACTATGAGGGTTTTTATACCCAATTCTATGAAAAGGAGATGATAGGAGAATTATGTTTAAGCGAGATTTTTTCATAATTTCAAATCATAAATATATTGTCAAGCGTAAGATTCAGAAAGCTGGAATTGAGGGCTTTTGGCTGACACTAATTTGGGCTGAAATGGTTCAGTATTTGCGGAAATATAGGCAACCAAAGATGGTCAAGGAGAAACAAACAAACAAAAAAACAGAAGTCTTGGCATAAATATCAACAAAATAGGAAATATCAGTTGAGGCTATAATTCTCAGTCCTGACATTTCTCATTGTGTATTCCAGGAAATTAAGGTATGTGCCCTTAATTTTGCCCTGAAGGCTAACCTAAGGCTAGCTTTGAACCTCAAATCTTTTGTTATAAAGATTTCCCGCTGTGTCCTTCTGGATGTTGTCCCCAGGAGTCAAACAAAACAAAATGGTGCTCACTACAGGGGCTGCAAGCCCCTTGGTTACCCTGTTCTCACGCACATTCTCTGGTCCTTCTCCTTTTGTTTCTGAAGTACCCAAACAACCTAAAGATTCTAGTCCTCCTCTAGAAGAAGACATCACTATTTCCCCCTCAACTCCCATGGTACTGGTGCTGTTCCCTGGGCCCTCTTGGGCCCCCTTCCAGCTTTCTCTCTTGACTACAAGCAAGCTTGTGCTGCCGCCCGCTCCCTGCTCCACTTTGGCACTGTGGTGATGCATACTATCCCTGGTCTCCATCCCAATTATGCTTCTGAAGACTTGTATTCCTTCCTCTTGGACTTTGGTCTCCCCCCCAGGCTAATGGAGTCCATGAATACAATTGGTGTGTTGGTCAACCAGTTCATCCAACCCACCCTGGTTCACCATCAACTTGCATTATGATCCCAGAACCAACTTATAAATGCTGTATCCACTGCTGTCTCAAACAGCCATGCTCAGAATATGGCATATCAAGAATGGTCCCACAGTCTCTTTGCAGGTATTTCTGACAACCAGCGCAACTCACTGGTGTCACAGAAGTACTTAACTGTCTCCCTGAACTCCCTTTGACCTTTCTCCCTGGATACATAAAAGACCAACTATGCAAATTGGATGAACATCAGGCAGCGTGGTGTGAGCAAATTGAGGCCTTTCTGCTAAACCATTGCCAGGATTTTGAGACTCTGGTTAGTGAGCTTAATCAATTCAGGGAGCATGCCAACTTGTAACTTGAATTGATAGGAGCTCATGTTGATACTTGGGACCGCCATCTGCAGCATTAATATTGTCTGTATAAGGCTTCCCTAGGCAACACTCTATACCAAGTGCAAAGTTATGAGGATTATAGAGTAGTGTCTTTCAAGGTGACTCCTCCTGCTCCTCTTGTTGAGGTCCCATCCAACTTTGAAGCCAAGGTATGGGAAGCATTAGCCAAACTCAAGGCTACCACTTGGCGTCAATCTTCTGTTCAGAATCCCCCCTCCATTCAAACCTATTCCTGACCCTTGCATTGCTTTTCTCACTGATCAAGTAGCTACTTTGCGAGGCAAAATTGAGTATTTAAGGCAACACCTCTCTAATTCCAAAGACTTGTCCTCAGATTCTGAAGATGAAGAGGAAGGTGAAGTCACTAATACTCCCGCTCATGATAACCATGGTTGCTGCCCTGGTTTGGAAGGTCAACCCTGGGTCAACTGCACACGTGCACTAGATCAGCTTGCAGAAGTAACAAATGATGTAGCTGATAGGCAGGATGTATTGGAAAGAGAAGTACAAAACCTCTCCTGCTTTACAGAGACACTGAATGGACAGGTCATCCCCTTGGCTGCTCAGACCACTTCCCTGACCACCTGCCTCAATGGGATTGCTGTCACCTATCTATTGCAACAAATTAAGATTATAAAATTTGGAGTTGCTGCTGCCACTGCTAGAGATATTAGTGGACAGAACAGCTCTACCTTGGATACCATAGAGGAAAGCTTTTGACTCCTCTGGGCTAGACAACCTGCTGCTGAATCCAAGTTTAAGGGCAATCCTCACATTAACACCCTCAACCCAGGTGAAAACAGTCAGTCCTCTTCCTCATCCATTGACCTAAATTACAAGCCAACCTTCAAACAGATATCTGATCCTAAACCCTCTACCATTGCTGCCTTTCCAACAATTTACAAGACTGCAATGCATAGGGCTACTGATGAACTCAAAAAAGAACATATCCTCACCTGTCTCCATCCCACATACCAAGAAGTGATGGTCCCCAAGCTCCCCTCTATTGTCACTTGGAAGGACATGAAGCGCCTCCTTATTGAGGAGTTCAGAGGAGATCTCAGCTTAGAGGTCAAGAAGAATGCATTTATGCACATTATCTTTAAGCCCAAGGAAGCCATGGCTGAGTTTGTGGATTGCTTCTACATTGAAGGCCAATGGTTAATCACCAGTTGACAGTTAACCCCCTGGGAAGCTTACACAGTGTTGTATTTCCGCGTAGAGCTGGTAGTTGCTTTCACTTAACTTGAAATACAATTCTTATATTACTAAAGATTAGGTCAAGATGAGTATCTAGCCTATTGCGTATAATAAAGTTAAAGTATGTAAATTTGATCCTTTATTTAATAAATCAAGAAGTGAGTTATATAGTCAGAAGAGATTGACAAGAGACACAGAACGCCAGGATCATCTGGTCACAGCCTTGTTTCCTCTATCCTTAGCCCACTAATAAACTAACAATTGGCTGATCATTAGTTAATATGAACTTAGGATACAACTTAGTTGATCATTTGACCTTATTATCATCCAGGGCAATAGTACCATTGTTCCATGGTTCACCAAGCTTAATGGATCAAATGTGTGATTATAGTGATGGTTAGTTTACAACCAATCACTTCATGAAATTTCCCCCCACTAAACTAGACGCTACTGTAAAAGTCTTTTAACTTTCTCCAGCATAGTAAACCGCCCAAAAAAGAATAGGAAACCAGTAGTGCATTATACCAATGTACCCAAACAGAGGATCAACCAAGCTCAAAAGAGAATACCCAAAGTTCCAGTTGTAACTGCTCACAAACACTCACCTGTTCTAGCTTTGGAGGAAACTGAATTTACCAAAATTTTAGGAGGCAAGATAGATGCAGCCTTATGTAGTTCCTCCAGTACTGTTTCTTACAAACCCAGTACCTCTTTGAGTAAGTCAGGAACACAAGACTCCGGTATGCCTACGTCCAACCAACTTTCAACTATTGCCAAGAAAAGAAGTTGTGGTAATAAAAGTAAGACAGCTTCCACCACTCCAACAGATAAGATTGATGAACTTGCTCCAAACTTAGCCAATCTACTCAAAACTCTGAACAAAAATGATATGAGCAATACTCCCATAACAGTCTGAGAAGATAGTCAAGGTTCTTATATCAAGCTAGCCACTCATCTTCATTGGGAGAAGTTTCCCATCCTCCAATTCCGTGGCCCAGTGGTTATGTGGTCTACTCTTATGCTAGCCCTCAAGAATCCTTATGTGATCTTGACAAAGAGGCTCAAAGCAGGGAGCAATATTCATTGGCATATACCTTGGGTGAAGCTTGTAGGGTATGCCCAATTATGCCTACAGGACTTCTCCTTTTATGGGAACTACTTGACGGACAATCAGATCTCTTGTGCCCTCAAATTTCTTGAACTGGTCTTTTTGGCATGGTCTGACCCTTGGTCTGCTGTTGGCCCAGTGCCCTTATGGCATGGGTCAGATAGCCATGGATACTGTTTGCAAAGAGCAATGGGTACGGCGCTAGAGCTTCTAAGTTACAATTGAGCAGGTGGTAGACAATCCATGACACTGGTTGGAAACTTGGTGCTTAGTGGCTCCAAAGTTGTGTATCACCAAAGGCTTCACAATATGCCCAAATATATTGAATGGCTGTTGGGAGTAATGTAATCAGTATGAGGAAAAACACCCAAGGAGTATGCCCAGAGGAAACCCTTCTCTGGGAGTGCATCTTACTTGGACTTGCCTTCCCTTATTCAATTGGCATTAACTGTAGCAACTTCCTTCCCGTCAACAATTCCCTGTTTCTTCCCTTTGCATTCTGTTGGCTACCCAGTGTTTGGATAACCTATGCAGCCATTGCAAAAGTCCTCATCCAGTTGCGTCTGGGATTAGAGGCAACAGTATCTCAATAAAGAACCCGTTGCTTAACCCTAACAATTCTTCTTACTATAAGCTTTATCACTTCTTGATGCAAAAAGGATAACAACCCATGGACTATTTTCATTAGTTTTTTCTTTTTCTTAATTGTTATCCATAAAGGGGTTTATGCTCAATCACTTGGAGCCTTGCGCATATACTGTGCATGGACTCAAGTGATCAGTTGGCCAGTTTCCAGATCCTTGAGGGTATAACTGTCTACTCCCACTTTCTGGACTACCTTGACCAAACCTTGCCATAATGAGGCAAGTTTGCTTTTGCAACTATACCCTTGATTACTGTAGAAGTATACCAAGCTTCCTATTTTGTATGCAGGAAGGGCAGGTTGGGTTTTTACTGCACAATCCATATCTTTCTCCTTTGTTGCTAAGTTGGTAGAGTACGCCTCAGACTGTAACTTGATTAGAGTCTGTGCTAGTCTCTTCAAATAAGCATTGGGGGTAAGGGGATCATTAGTTTCAACTAAACTGTAGAGGTGTGGCAGGAGGCTTGGCTGTCAACCATAAAGAAGCTGGAAGGGACTTTTTCCAGTAGCTCTGTGTAACCCATGTTGTACGCAAAGGTAGCTGCCGGAAGATATGAGTCATTATTTGTTAGATTAAGCCAAGGCGCCAGCTTAAGCATTTCAAAGCCTTTTAACTTCTTTGGTATCATTTAAGTCATAAACTTATGTTTTTTGAACATTATTATAATGCTTAGTTTACTGAAGAAAAGTTTAATAGTGTAAAATATACAAATAACAGAAATAAATCTTATTTCTATTAGCTGTATTTTTTGCTAACACCCTTTTTTCTATTTTAATAAGCCAAGAATTAAATATATGAGTTGCATGGGAGAGTAATAGCAGCCCCAAAGCTATAATTGCTATTACCCTATCTTTGGCTCATATAATTAATTTCTTAGTTATTTTTAGAAAAAAAAGTTGTTGTATTTAAAAGACTATTTACCCTATGTGAAATATAAGTTTTTGTTATGTGTCCAACTTCATGAACATGTCCTACTAATCCTTTAGTAGTATCAGCTCTCTTTGTTTCTCTGTCATCTGTGCAGAACTTTGCACAATAATTTATTTTGGAGTACTCCTTAACATCCTCAAATGTCAAAGGTGAAACATACAGCTCACCATCTTTCATTAAATATGAAAGATTAACATAAAATGCTTTGACTTCAAGCCAGCTTTTTTTAGGCCTAGATTTTCTATCATAGATGTGAAAAAAGATTTTTTGGGAAACATCTGAATTATTTACAAGTGTCTCATATAGACCCTTTCTTTCTTCCTCTCTCTCAAAAACCATTTTGAGATCATTTATATTTTTTATATACATCTCATTTTCCTTTTGTTTAAATATTTTAGATAATACACCAAAATGACCATCAACAATACTTTTGCCATGACACTCAACAAATCTATTAAACTTAATTGTTCCTTTTATAATTTTAGGTACCTCTTTAAAAAGATAATATAAGAATTCATAAGATCTGAAATGATTACCATTATCAGTCCAAACTTTAATATTTTTAATATTCTTAAATTTATTATTTTTAAGCAGACTTATCAAACACTGACCTGAAAACAAAGAGTCATGAGATAAAATTTCAGATAAAAAGTCATGATACTCATATTTAATTTTCTCATTTTCTTCAAAAGCAATTGCAAATCCTAATAAAGAAATAGGTATTTTCTCATAAAAACAATTATTTGTCTCTATAGGACCCCCACCTATTTTAAAGTTTTCTTTATAGTCTATTACTATAACACATGAATTATTATCAAGATTATTTATATCACTAATATATTCTTTATTTTGATGCTTATAAAACTTTTCATGTAGGTCAATAGATTCCAAATTTTCTTTAATAGATTTAGGCAATGACAACTTCTTTATACTCAAATCCTTTTTCTTCATTTCTAATGACTTTTTTAAGTTGCAAATGTTACACATATCAGTTTGCTTTTTGATTTTAATTATATTATTAGGAATAAGATTATAAAAAGTGGAAAGTGAAATAAAAATATTGTTTTTTATTTTCATATCTTTGTAAATTTCTTTTTTTGTTTTCAATAATGAGTATTTTATTTTAGTTGAGTATTCACTCAACTCTTTTTGTAATTCTTCATAAATCAATCCAGGGGATTTTTTAGTGAATTGGCTAGTTGGAAATGAATTTTTTAATACATGTTTTAAAATATTTTTTATGTTTTCTTTCTTTACTGAATCATTTTTTCCTTTTTTATTTTTTGAATTTAATGATGCTTTTTTAGCATTTTTTATTTTTTAGAATATGAATACTCATTTTTTGTCATTTTAAATCCACAATCCCAAAGCTCTTTCAGACTGTAGCTTGATGTAACCAATGCTCTTAGGGAAGGAAGGTGCTTGGCAGGGGACTCTGACATCAATTCCTTTAGGTTGTTAAGGAAATCATCTGTCTTAGAATTTTGTATGACAGGTAAGAAGGTACTTTTTCCAAACTCTGTTTTTAATAAGAAATGCTCAACAAAGCTGTTAAGATCACTGCCAGCAGTAAAAAGGAATGCTTGTTTAAGCATAGAGATTCTTTCTCTCTTAGTAGAAGCCCCCAGTGAGAAGAAGGGTGTCATCTGAGGTGCAAACTTGATAGTTTCCATAATGATAGTGGTTGGGTTCCTTGGCTTGGTTCAGGCAGTTCTTGCTTGGAAATAGATGTGCAGTTATCAGAGAGGAGTAAAGGTGTAGATTGTAAAGTAAATTTCTGTAAAGTTGAGCTGTTTAAATACCATGTTAGCTGAGCTTTTGCACTACAGGCATAAATCCCCAACTGACCCCCAACTGATCTCCTAAATTTATCAATATCACCCCTGAAGTCTGATATCATTGTTTATTTACCCCTTTTTATATTCTGGTTAACTGTTGATATTTCCGCGAATAGTACTTCAATCTCGCTCAAACTAGTATCATTAGAAAGCCCTTAATCTCAGCTTTCAGAATTGTGCTGCAACTTTATATTTCAATACCGATTTAGTATCTTGAAGTGGCTTTGAATATAAGATTATAAAATTATTATTTGAAATAAAATATGCTAGTTAACTCTTAAAGTATGATATTTTAATCAGTAAACTAAATTTAAAGTATAAATCATTATTTAGCTTACTTTTAGTAACCAACTCAAAAACATTTTTTTAAATAAACTTAAGTTTATTATAACCTTTAACAGTTCTTAAAAAATAAACTTTATATATTTTAAATCTATCAAAACAAAAATGTTTTTCTAATCACATATAAATATTTGCTTGTATAATTAAATTTGTATCTTATTTTTATAGATACAATGACTAAGATCATTTTCCATTTAGTTTAAATAAATTTTAACCTTTATAAAATTTAATTAAATAAAGCAAGATTTTGATACATTCTTTTTTATGTTTGAATTTTTTATACATATTATCTCTAGCATACAGTATAAAAATATAATTTTATTAAATAGTTGTATAAAGCTATTTTATTAATATTAAATACTTAAATTTTGAAAAGAAAAACTTTTACTCTCTTATAAGTTCTTATTATATATTTTCTATAAAATCTAACTTAAGAATAAATTACTTATGCTAAATGAGATCACTGAAATTTCAATAAAAGTTCAGTTTTAATTTTAGTTTTAGTTTTTTTTTAGTTTTTTACTAGATTTTTTTCAAAAAATCCAAAATTATTTAATATTTATTAAATATGCAAAAAAGCTATCTGCCCTCTTTTTAAAAAGAGGGATTCAAAAATTATTATATTTTAAATTAAATATTTTAAAAAAGCTAAGATTTTAGGCAACAATTTGATTTCCAACAAAAAGCATCATATCAGTTTTTATTGTATTTTTAGGTTGCTCTTTTTAGAATGATGTCATTTTGTACTAATCAGCTTTCAAGAAATAATGGTATATGAAATAAGATTGTTACTAGCTTTTAATACAGTTTAATTTAGCTGTAAGTAGAAAATGATTAATTTAATATAGGTTTTTATATTATAAGGATTAAATAAGATTTATTTTGATGAAATTGTTGTAATTATTTAAATTTATTGATAAGAAAATTAAAACAAAATTTTAAAGTTTTAAGTAGCACAGTTAATAGGAAACAGCTTAATCTAACAAATAATGACCCACATGTTCCTCCGGCTATACAATAACTCTATGTATGGGCAGCAAGGTCATGAAGAATGCGGCTATCTTTAATTGTTTGGATTCAGAGACCCAGATAATAATAATGCCAAGACTTCCAGAACAAGGTTGGACTTATGAGAATCTATCCAGGGCCCTTATCTTGGAGTTTGGCAGCAAAGAAGCCTTATTTTGCTGCAAAATGGAGTTCACAGAAGGAAGGATAAAGAAGGGGGAAAGCCTAATGGATTTCTCAGAACGCTTTTACTTGGAAGCACAGACACTAGTCTCCATGGGAGCTGCCACTTTTGTTGACGTAAAAGGAGCACTTCTTAACTATGTACGTCCCAACAGAGAGCTTTCAATTGCTCTCACATCTGGAATATATAGTGCAAGAACAGTCCCTGAACTCATGCGCCATTTGGGATCTTTTAAGGAACAGTTCAAAGTCCCCTTTCCCAACTATAAGAAAGCTACTTTGTCCTCTTCTACAGATTCCAAAGGTAAGACTTGGGATAAGGACTCTCCTAGGAAACCTACAATAGTAGCTATGCCCCCAGTCAACAACACAACAAACAACCGCACCTGCTACAAGTGTGGGCAATTAGGACATCTTTCCTGGGACTGCAAGCAACCCAAGACTAATGTGCGCCACTTGAACCAGGAAGACAACATGGAGGATGAGTGTGATGACAAGGATGAAGAAGATGACAGAGAAGAAGACAGTGAGGAGTCAAAAAACTGCTAAGCAGTCAAGTTGAGGAGAAAACCCTGACTGCTAGTAGTTCTTGACCCTCCCCACCTATCAACCTGGATCCCAACGCTCCTGACTGCAACGTTGGCCTGTTGGACCAAGAAGCTTGCCCTGAAAGATACATGCCAGATAAAGAAGAAATAAACAAAGACTTGCTACATAGGGTTTTGGCTGTCAACGCAGTTACAAGGAAGCAAGCAATCCATATGGAGAGTATACCTTCCAAGGAAGCCGTTGACAACATCTCTATACCCTACGCTGAACAACTCTGCATGCCATACGCCGAGGTCACCCACAAGAGTGATAGCGTCAAAAAGCTGTCTCAATTATTGAGGTTGGTACAAGTCTCCACAAATTTGATACCTTGAAATCCCTGAAGCCCAACCTAACAACTGCGCTGGAGTTGTTTCTTGCTCAGTTTAAAGGATTGGACGTTCACAAGGTTACCAAAATTACCTCCCCTCATTACGGAGAACAACACAAATTCACTTATATTGAACTGATGGTTCATAAGCTTTGGGTAAGGGCAATTCTGGACGCTGGAGCTCCAGGAAACATTGTGCCAACCAGGCTAGTCAAAAAACTGAAACTTGCGCCTGATCTAGACTACAATGAGGAATTTGGTACTGCAGGACCTGACAAAACAAAGGCTTTGGGATCCTATTTATCCTTACCACTTTGTTTTGGTAAATTACTGGTAAAGGCCCCAGCAATAGTGTTGTGCAACAAGAGCTATGATATCTTAATTGGTACCAGCTTTATGGCAACCTACAGAACTATCATCAATCATTATGATAGCACCTTGAGCATTCTGGGTCACTTGGTACCAATGTTCTATCATGATGACGGACCAAGAGACCTCCCTACAAAGAAAATCCATTATATTAATATGGATAGCTGATGGAGATATGCCAGTAATATACACCTTGCGTCAACACAAAATCAAGGTTCTACCTCTGGCCACTAAGGAGTACAAAGTGATTCCCTTATATTCCTCTAGTGAATTCTCCATTCCAATTGGGTCTCAGGTGATTCATAATACAGGTCTAAGTCTCAGTTTCCCTAAAAGTATGCATGGTGAAATATTTGGACTCCACAATGGTTTGCAACTGGAACCCTGGATTCTACCTGGTATTGTCATGCCATCATTGGAAGAGATTCTAATACTCTTAGGAAACCTTTCTGACAAATTGCTGAAGGTGAAGAAACACCAACTTCTAGGCTACATGAAGCTGTAAGAGAACTCTGGTCTTATGGATGCCACCCCATTTGGTGAGTTCAGTGAATTTGCACTACCTTGTGACCAGCCAAATGTTCTGTTGCTTATTCCACGCAAGTCTTTAAATGGACTAACAGAAGACCAGAAGGACCAAGCTATTTGACTCTTTGAGAAATACAATGACGTCTTTGCGGATAATGATCAAAACCTAGGAAAAGCTCTGGGAGTTGAACACATTTTGTATATGCAAGGAACTGCCCCTATACACTCTAGACCAATAAGGCGCAGTCTGGCCAACCAAGCCATTGTCAATGAAGAACTACAGAAGTTACTTGCATCTGGCCTTTTGGTACCCAGCAAAAGTCCTTGGTCTTCCCCATTGTTAATTGTAAAGAAAAAGGATGGGTCAAACTGCGTAGTAATGGACTACTGTAAATTGAACTCTGTTACAAAAAAGGACTCTTATCTATTGCCTTGCATAAATGACACATTGGACAAGCTGGGTGGTGCAAAATACTTCAGCGCAATGGATCTGATCAGCAGATATTGGCAGATTGACCTTCCAAAGGCAGACCAGAAAAGTGTGCCATTATTACAGAGCAAGGCCTTTTTCAACCTACCAGGATGCCACAAGGACTCGCAAATGCTTCTGCAACTTTCCAAAGGGCCATGGACTATGTGATGGGAGATCTCAAGTTGACTTGTGTTCTGGTTTACCTTGACAATATTAATGTCTTTTCTCAAACTTTTTGTCAGCATTTGGACCACTTGGAGGCAGTATTTCAGCGTCTGATTGCTGGCAACCTCAATTTAAAACCAAGAAAGTGTAACTTTTTTAAGGAGCATATGGAATTTCTTGGTTATATTATCAGTAAGGATGGCTTGCGGCCTGTTCCTTCCAAGTTCAAAGCTATCATACACATGCAAACGCCTTCCAACAAGAGAGATGTTCAGGTGTTTTTAAGGATGATTGGCTATATAGACGCTTTATACCAAACTTTGCCGGCCTAGGAGGACCATTATTTCACTTGTTGAAAAATGACGTTGAATTCTCATGGACAGATGTATGCCAGAAAGCTTTTGAGGACTTAAAGGCCACACTAGTGTCAGAGCCGGTACTTTCCTATCCCAACTTTGAGCGCCCTTTCATTGTATATACAGATGCTAGTTTGACAGCAATTGGCGCTGTTCTTTCTTAGCTAGACAATAATGATCAATACCATCCTGTAGGCTATTGTTCCCACACACTTAATAGTCACAAAAGAAATTATACAGACACAGAAAGAAAATGCCTGGTAGTCATCTATGCCTGCCAATAATTTAGAGTGTACCTTCACGGAGTACATTTTATGGTGGTAACTGATAATGTCTTGCTTAAATGGTTGAGAACCCCAAAGGATCCAGAAGGAAGTCTGGCACAATGGGCTATTAAGCTACAAGCCTATGATTACGAGATAATCCATTGCGCAGGAGTCATGCACCAGAATGCAGAATGTCTTTCCTGTATTCCTACCATAGCTTTGGTCTCCTCAGCAGCAGACAAACTTTACAACAAACTGATGCTGAAACCTTCTATGTGGGAGATAGAGCCGCTCAAGATTCAGAAAATTCTGAAGGCTCTTGCAGTGGATACCTGTGTCAAGGATAATCAGCTTTTCAAGTTGTATAAAGGGAAGTGGCTACCATAAATTTGTCCATCTTTACGTACAGATGCAGTAGTATCAGCTCATTGTACTGTGGGTCATGGTGGTATCCATAAGACCCTCAATCTTCTACAACAGCATTGTTACTGAGAAGGTATGCACTCAGATGTAGCAGAAACCCTGGCCACTTGTCATGACTGTACAATCAAGCAATCAAAGGTCTTGCGCTACCAGCACTGGCTAATCCAACCTGGCTTTGTGTTCCACACCGTTGCTATAGATGTAATAGGTCCTCTCCCACTGACCGCAGGCAAGAACAAGCTCATTATTGTAGCAGTGGACCAGCTTAAAAAATGGGTAGAAACAAAAGCAATTCCTAATCAGTTGGCTCTGACCACAGGCAAATTCATTTTGGAGAACATACTCTACAAACATGGCTGCCCCTAGACATTGTTAACAGATAATGGGACCAACTTCATGGGTTACATGATACCCAGACTGAACAAACTTATGGGTATCTGTGGGTGTCTGTCAACACCATACCATCCCCAAACAAATGGAATGGTAGAAAGGACAAATGGAAGCCTGGTACAGATATTAAGAAAGCTTAGTCACCAGCATGAAACAATGGGATACATATGGGTCATTATTTGTTAGATTAAGCTGTTTCCTATTAACTGTGCTACTTAAAACTTTAAAATTTTGTTTTAATTTTCTTATCAATAAATTTAAATAATTACAACAATTTCATCAAAATAAATCTTATTTAATCCTTATAATATAAAAACCTATATTAAATTAATCATTTTCTACTTACAGCTAAATTAAACTGTATTAAAAGCTAGTAACAATCTTATTTCATATACCATTATTTCTTGAAAGCTGATTAGTACAAAATGACATCATTCTAAAAAGAGCAACCTAAAAATACAATAAAAACTGATATGATGCTTTTTGTTGGAAATCAAATTGTTGCCTAAAATCTTAGCTTTTTTAAAATATTTAATTTAAAATATAATAATTTTTGAATCCCTCTTTTTAAAAAGAGGGCAGATAGCTTTTTTGCATATTTAATAAATATTAAATAATTTTGGATTTTTTGAAAAAAATCTAGTAAAAAACTAAAAAAAAACTAAAACTAAAATTAAAACTGAACTTTTATTGAAATTTCAGTGATCTCATTTAGCATAAGTAATTTATTCTTAAGTTAGATTTTATAGAAAATATATAATAAGAACTTATAAGAGAGTAAAAGTTTTTCTTTTCAAAATTTAAGTATTTAATATTAATAAAATAGCTTTATACAACTATTTAATAAAATTATATTTTTATACTGTATGCTAGAGATAATATGTATAAAAAATTCAAACATAAAAAAGAATGTATCAAAATCTTGCTTTATTTAATTAAATTTTATAAAGGTTAAAATTTATTTAAACTAAATGGAAAATGATCTTAGTCATTGTATCTATAAAAATAAGATACAAATTTAATTATACAAGCAAATATTTATATGTGATTAGAAAAACATTTTTGTTTTGATAGATTTAAAATATATAAAGTTTATTTTTTAAGAACTGTTAAAGGTTATAATAAACTTAAGTTTATTTAAAAAAATGTTTTTGAGTTGGTTACTAAAAGTAAGCTAAATAATGATTTATACTTTAAATTTAGTTTACTGATTAAAATATCATACTTTAAGAGTTAACTAGCATATTTTATTTCAAATAATAATTTTATAATCTTATATTCAAAGCCACTTCAAGATACTAAATCGGTATTGAAATATAAAGTTGCAGCACAATTCTGAAAGCTGAGATTAAGGGCTTTCTAATGATACTAGTTTGAGCGAGATTGAAGTACTATTCGCGGAAATATCAACAGTTAACCAGAATATAAAAAGGGGTAAATAAACAATGATATCAGACTTCAGGGGTGATATTGATAAATTTAGGAGATCAGTTGGGGGTCAGTTGGGGATTTATGCCTGTAGTGCAAAAGCTCAGCTAACATGGTATTTAAACAGCTCAACTTTACAGAAATTTACTTTACAATCTACACCTTTACTCCTCTCTGATAACTGCACATCTATTTCCAAGCAAGAACTGCCTGAACCAAGCCAAGGAACCCAACCACTATCATTATGGAAACTATCAAGTTTGCACCTCAGATGACACCCTTCTTCTCACTGGGGGCTTCTACTAAGAGAGAAAGAATCTCTATGCTTAAACAAGCATTCCTTTTTACTGCTGGCAGTGATCTTAACAGCTTTGTTGAGCATTTCTTATTAAAAACAGAGTTTGGAAAAAGTACCTTCTTACCTGTCATACAAAATTCTAAGACAGATGATTTCCTTAACAACCTAAAGGAATTGATGTCAGAGTCCCCTGCCAAGCACCTTCCTTCCCTAAGAGCATTGGTTACATCAAGCTACAGTCTGAAAGAGCTTTGGGATTGTGGATTTAAAATGACAAAAAATGAGTATTCATATTCTAAAAAATAAAAAATGCTAAAAAAGCATCATTAAATTCAAAAAATAAAAAAGGAAAAAATGATTCAGTAAAGAAAGAAAACATAAAAAATATTTTAAAACATGTATTAAAAAATTCATTTCCAACTAGCCAATTCACTAAAAAATCCCCTGGATTGATTTATGAAGAATTACAAAAAGAGTTGAGTGAATACTCAACTAAAATAAAATACTCATTATTGAAAACAAAAAAAGAAATTTACAAAGATATGAAAATAAAAAACAATATTTTTATTTCACTTTCCACTTTTTATAATCTTATTCCTAATAATATAATTAAAATCAAAAAGCAAACTGATATGTGTAACATTTGCAACTTAAAAAAGTCATTAGAAATGAAGAAAAAGGATTTGAGTATAAAGAAGTTGTCATTGCCTAAATCTATTAAAGAAAATTTGGAATCTATTGACCTACATGAAAAGTTTTATAAGCATCAAAATAAAGAATATATTAGTGATATAAATAATCTTGATAATAATTCATGTGTTATAGTAATAGACTATAAAGAAAACTTTAAAATAGGTGGGGGTCCTATAGAGACAAATAATTGTTTTTATGAGAAAATACCTATTTCTTTATTAGGATTTGCAATTGCTTTTGAAGAAAATGAGAAAATTAAATATGAGTATCATGACTTTTTATCTGAAATTTTATCTCATGACTCTTTGTTTTCAGGTCAGTGTTTGATAAGTCTGCTTAAAAATAATAAATTTAAGAATATTAAAAATATTAAAGTTTGGACTGATAATGGTAATCATTTCAGATCTTATGAATTCTTATATTATCTTTTTAAAGAGGTACCTAAAATTATAAAAGGAACAATTAAGTTTAATAGATTTGTTGAGTGTCATGGCAAAAGTATTGTTGATGGTCATTTTGGTGTATTATCTAAAATATTTAAACAAAAGGAAAATGAGATGTATATAAAAAATATAAATGATCTCAAAATGGTTTTTGAGAGAGAGGAAGAAAGAAAGGGTCTATATGAGACACTTGTAAATAATTCAGATGTTTCCCAAAAAATCTTTTTTCACATCTATGATAGAAAATCTAGGCCTAAAAAAAGCTGGCTTGAAGTCAAAGCATTTTATGTTAATCTTTCATATTTAATGAAAGATGGTGAGCTGTATGTTTCACCTTTGACATTTGAGGATGTTAAGGAGTACTCCAAAATAAATTATTGTGCAAAGTTCTGCACAGATGACAGAGAAACAAAGAGAGCTGATACTACTAAAGGATTAGTAGGACATGTTCATGAAGTTGGACACATAACAAAAACTTATATTTCACATAGGGTAAATAGTCTTTTAAATACAACAACTTTTTTTTCTAAAAATAACTAAGAAATTAATTATATGAGCCAAAGATAGGGTAATAGCAATTATAGCTTTGGGGCTGCTATTACTCTCCCATGCAACTCATATATTTAATTCTTGGCTTATTAAAATAGAAAAAAGGGTGTTAGCAAAAAATACAGCTAATAGAAATAAGATTTATTTCTGTTATTTGTATATTTTACACTATTAAACTTTTCTTCAGTAAACTAAGCATTATAATAATGTTCAAAAAACATAAGTTTATGACTTAAATGATACCAAAGAAGTTAAAAGGCTTTGAAATGCTTAAGCTGGCGCCTTGGCTTAATCTAACAAATAATGACTCATGTGGACATTGGCCTTTTTATCAAACTTTGGCAAGTTTTTTGGTTTGGAATTTAGGATCACAGCAGAAGTGCTAAAATTATAACTTCTTCTGGGCAGGGGTGAGGTATTTCTCTGGTTCAAAGCGCAAAACTGTGCTTCTGAAGCCGCATCTCTGGCGTTGTTGCTAGTCCTGGAAGTAGAGGCAGCAGCACCAGGAAGAGGTGTCTCACTGCTATCCAGGACTGGTTCTGCTGCATAGAATTTCCTCATTGTACAACCCATGTTGTCTTCATTGCTCTCATAACTATGGAAGGAGCAATGGTCTTCTGAAATTTCCTGGCTGACTGTGGACAGGACACTTTGACTTCTACCTGTGGTCCTCTGCGGGCCTGTTTCCAGCACAGTTTGGCTGGTGTAAACTTGAAGTAACTGCTCTACTTGTCCTTGTAGATGCAGAATATTGCTGTGTTGCAATTGTAATTATTGCGCCAGGTCTTTTATTGTGCAATTATCTGCATGCAATTCATCTTTAAGCTTCTCCATACGTAAATCCTGTTTTTTGAATGTCACGTTGTTTTTTTCTTGCATAGCCCAATAGTTGTTGCTTAATGCTGCCAGGTTATCACAATTATCTTCTGTGCAGTCATGGTTGTAGTTGATCAATTTTACCAATTTGGGAAATTCCATGTTGAACTGATTACAGTCAGAGAGGAATTGCCAAAGGCCTTTTTTAATCTTGCTGGCATGTTTGGATAGCTCCTCCATGTCCCGTTGGATAATGGCGGTAACTTCCTTATTGCCTTTCACTGCAACCCTGTCTTCTATCAGTCTTACAGAGCAGCCAAGCAACTCTACCTCACTACATAGGTAGCAAAAGGTGGCTTCTGCACCCTTTACATGGTGAGTTACTGTGCCTAGCCAATTATTATCCAATCCTTTGTGCTCCAGCACAGTCCCAACCATTGTGGACACGTAGTTTTTCAGGCATTCCTCAAGCTGTTTTGACCAGTTTGCCGTGAAGTTTTGTTGAATTGCCAAGTGATTCAATTGGTGGCTGATGTTGGCCATAGAGCCCGTAAGTTTGTTGTACAGACAACAGAGGAAAGCCTGCTGATTTTTTATCAAGTTTCCCTGATGCAAGATCAGGGATAGTTGATAACCCAGGTGGGTCCGGTTGTGAAAGATGGCAGGGTGTGCAAAGCTGTGAATATACTCCTTAGCTTGTTTGATTGTTTTCATCTGTATTTGAAGCTGGTTTGGAGTTATCCCTGTGAAATTTTGGAATTTCTCTTTGGCTATAGTGCCGTACAAGGGTAGTACGGCAAGCTTCTTGTGGGCTTCCCCATTTTGGTACGCACCTCGGTCCATACCGCTAATAGCTTGCTCCAGCTGTTGCTTGGTAGGCTCCACGTTTCTTTATACCTCTAGAGGCACTGGGACATCAAGGTGTAGGGAGGACTGATCCTCTATTAGCCAGGGATGCTGCACTTCAGTCATGAACTGACCAAAAGCCATGAATTTGTTAGGCAGACCATCCCTTGTTCCAGCAAGGCAATTGATCTCTGAGAATAACCCATCAGGGTGGTCCTGAAGGTGGCAAAGAAAAGCGTGGAGAAGGTTATCTCTATCTCCTCCCTGCACAAAAGACAAGTCCCCAGCAGGGCGACGGTTATCATCAGACCAATGCATGTTATGAGTGAGCACCAATGTTGTATTTCTGCGTAGAGCTGGTAGTTGCTTTCACTTAACTCAAAATATGATTCTTCTATTACTAAATATTAAATCAAGATGAGTATCTAGCCTAATGTTTATAATAAAGTTAAAGTATGTAAATTCAATCCTTTATTTAATAAATCAAGAAGGGAGTTATATAGTCAGAAGAGATTGACGAGAAACACAGAATGCCAGGATCATCTGGTCACAGCCTTGTTTCCTCTATCCTTAGCCCACTATTAAACTAACAATTGGCTGATCATTAGTTAATATGAAATTAGGATACAACTTAGTTGATCATTTGACCTTGTTATCATCCAGGGCAATAGTACCATTGTTCCATGGTTCACTGAGCTTAATGGATCAAATGCATGATTATAGTGATGGTTAGTTTACAACCAATCAATTCACAACACGCAGCTTTTTCAAATGCTTTGAAAGTAAACCAGCTTCTATGCCTATACTTTAAGGAACACAAGGCTTCACTCACTTCCATGAAGAGTATTAAGATGTTTTTGCAAGACATGCATTTGACCCATGGGGGTACAGTGGTGCATGAAAATAAATCCAGTAATGCTGGGACTACTTCTTGTATGCCGCGCATTATGACTCTGGGTGCAGGTAGACAGACTAAGAGGCAGGGTTGTCATAACTTTGGCCAAATAGGGCATCACTAACGTACTTGCACTAATCCCCGAGTGGAAGGTTGTGATCCCAAGGAACAGGAGGGAAAAGAGAGGTCAGCTTAGAGACAGAGAAGCTCTCTGCTGACCAATCTCCCCTGTCTCCCCTTGATCCTCCTTCTGATGAGGAAGCTCTGTCTTCCTCTGGCCCAACTATTCTTCACCTATTCCACAATCTCTCCAGTGATTCAGACCCTGAAGATTCTGATAGTTATGGCTATTCTGTTCTGGCTTTTCCAGAAACTCTCTCTGTCCCATAACAGCTTTTCTCTGGGAAATCCACCACTTCTCAAGCACCTTCAAGTGAAGCCAAAGCTATGGTGGCTTGTCCTTACCTATCTCAAGCTCATCAACCTCCTGTCTTGGTTGATTCTTCTGAGGAAGCAGCCAAGCTAGCCAAAGCTCTCTTCCAAAATGTAACTGTATCTCTCTCACTGTAGACTGTTTCTAAGGAGATTTCTGCCTTAAGGTGCATGTTAGCTAAATGGGAGAAGAAGCTAGAGACTGCACAATATGTTTTAGAAATCCTGCCCCCCCTTTGGAAAAGATACAACCCACGTTGAAGTATCAATCCAAAAGGTTGAAATCAAAGCCATCTTGGATACGGGCTCTCCAGTCAACATAGTATCTTCAAAACTAATGAATAAACTTAAGCTGGCCCCTGACCTCAACTACACTCATTTGTATGGCACATCTGGCATGACACAAACTCAGGCCATTGGTGCCTACTCTGCTCCATCCATGAGGTTTGGGAAACTCCTCATTGCTTCCCCCACAGTAGTCCTTGAAAACAAAAGCTATGACCTCTTGGTTGGTACACAGTTCCTTTGAGAGTATAATGGGATTGTGAACTTACAAGATGGATATATTTTGCTCTTAGGATATGAGGTCCCTTTGATTTTTGAGGAGCCTCAGCCTCCCAAGAAAACATCTTAAAATTTGCGTGCTAGAGTACCCCACGGGTATCTTCTCTCTCAAGTATAGGATTCACTCCTCCAACATGTGCACCCCTCCTCCTTCCTGCCCTGCAGAAGAAAGGGTACCTCTTCTTTCCCCAGCAGCTATCATCATTCTCTGGGCTCCTGGGTGGTGATTGATTCTCAGATTTCTTTCAAACTACCTGAAAAGTTATTCTTGGAACTCTACTCCCCTGAATCCCTAAGCTGTAAAGAACCCTGCCTATGTCCCAGGATTCTAGATTGAACCCACAAAGAGCCTGTAAAATTACTGCAAGCCAACCTGACGGCCCTGCCCATGAAGGTGACCCAAGGTCAGGTTGTAGGGCATGGTTGTACACTGGGAGCAGAACAAGTGGCCTCCCTCTACCCCTTTAGAACTTTTAGTGATTTCAATCTACCTGAAGACAATGCTCAAGTTCTCTCCTTATTTACTGCTACTGACTTCCTGCAATTTTCTCACATCCAAAAAAAGACGTGTTGGACCTGCTCAATCAGTTTAATAACATCTTTGCCTCTGGACCTACAGACCATGGCCTGGCTAAAGGGGTCATCCACCAGATTGGTACTGGGGATGTACCCCCTTTTGTACCAAAACCTACTGCTGTAGTAGGGTAGAGGATGCACAGGTGTCTAAAGAGCTCAAACAACTACTAGAAGCTGGACTAATGGCCCCTTCCCAAAGTCCTTGGGCTTCCCCATTACTGATCCTCAAGAAGAAGAATGGAGGACATCACATTGTAATGGACTATCACCACCTGAACTCTCTCACTAAGAAAGACTCATACCCCTTGCCCAGAATTGACAATGCTCTCAGGCAGCTGGGTGGTTCCAAGCTTTCTTAGCCATGGATCTAGCCTATGGATACTGGCAAGTTGACTTATCACCAGAAGACTGAGAGAAGGCTGCTCTCATTACCTCAGAAGTCCTTTTTGAACCCACTTGTATGCCCCAAGAACTCTGCAATGCCCTGGCTACATTTTAACGGGCTATGGATTCCATCCTAAAAGATCTAAAGCTCTCTTGTGTCCTTGTGTACCTTGATGACATCACCGTATTCAGTGCTACCTTTACTGGCCACTTGGAACACCTCAAGGCTGTCTTCATCAAAATCTGCAAAGCTGGCTTGAAGCTCAAACCCTCCAAGTGCTCCTTCTTTTAAGAGCAACTCAAGTCCTATGTCATGAAGTCACTCAAATGGGAATCCACCCCATGAATAATAAGATGGAAGCTTTTGACAAGATGCTACCTCCAACAAATCTTCAAGAGGTCCAAGTATTCCTTGGTATGATGGGTTACTACTGAAAGTTCATACCTGATTTTGCTTAACTGAGTGAACCCCTTGTCCAACTGCTTTGCAATGTCCCCTTTGAGTGGACTGACAGCCAGCAGAAAGCATTCAAAGCGTTGAAGGCTAAGCTCAAAGAGGCTCCTATCTTGATCTATACTGATTATGATAAGGAGTTCATCTTGTATACTGACGCTAGTGGAGTAGCTGTGGGTGCCATCTTAGCCCAGCTTGACAACAAAGGCGTGGATTGACCTGTAGCCTACTCTTCACAGGTCCTCAATAAACACAAGAAGAACTACAGTGTCACTGAAAATGAATGTCTGACGGTGCTACATGCTGTAAAGTATTTCAGGCATAACATCTATGGGACCCACTTCACAGTGGTCACAGATCACTCCTCCCTCAAATGGCTGCAACAACTAAAGGAACCTGAAGGTCAACTAGTGTGTTGGTCCCTGCATCTACAAGGGTACAATTTCACTGTGATACACTGTCCTGGGGCCCAACATCAGAACGCTGATGGCTTGTCAAGGATGCCAGTACTAGCTATCCACCATGCTGACGCTGATTGCCTATAAAAATTCATAGGGTACCCTAACTCTTGGACCACTGGGCCAGAAGACATTTGACTGGCACTACAAGCCCTATCCAAAGACACTGTAATTCAAGATAGGCAGCTCTTCAAAAAAGGCAACAATGCCTATCTATCCTACGTTTTCCCTAGCATAAGAATAGACATTTTCCTCAAAGCCCACATTGACACTGGGCATGGGGATATAGCCAAAACTCATGACTGGCTATGCAAGCCTTCTACTGGGAGAACATGCGCCTTCTGATCCCTGGTGTTCTTGCCTCCTGTCATTTGTATCAACTCCAACGTCCTTGCTCTTCTCAACACCAATTCAAGCTCATCCCCCCTAAGCATGCTTTCCACACTGTGAGTGTTGATGCTGTTGGGCCTTTCCCTTGGTCTAGGTCTGGGTGTTGATTTATCTTAGTTGCTATAGACCATTTTAGCAAATGGGTTGAAGCCAGAGCTAAAAAAGATATAACTGCTAAGACCACTGCTAATTTCTTTCTGAAAGACATCTTCTACCGCCATGGCTGCCCTCAAGTCCTGCTTTCTGACAATGGCACCAACTTTAATGCTTGCCTCATCACGTCTATTGTCAAAGCTATGGGTACCCACCAATCTTTCTCTGCACCATATAACCCTTTAACTAATGGGACTGTCAAATGAGCCAGTTCCTCCCTGGTGTCTATAATGAGGAAAATCACACTCTCTGACGCTGCCAATTGGGATATTTTCCTCCCTGCTGCCCTCTTTGCTTAACAACTCTGTAGGCACCAAGTAACTGGTCAGTCCCCTTTTGCCATGCTGTATGGGTGTGAGGCCGCCACCCCCTCAATCTTGGGACCCCCTTGATTGAAGTTGATGAGTCTGTAAATCCTGAGGTGCATGTTAAAGACTTAACCAATTGTATCATCAACATCCAAGTGACAACTTATTCCACTGCTTACAAAGATAAGGCTCTGGAGCTCTCCCTGTCCAATGCTGCTAGAGCCCCCTCCCTGAATATCAAATAGGTGACCTGGTTCTCTACTACCAGAATTATACAGGTGGTAGAGCTCATAAGCTAGATCCCTCTGGTTTTAGCCCTGTGAAGTCACATTCAAGAAGGGGGTCAAGTATACTGTGAAATTGCTGTCCTCTGGACGTCCTTTTGGCCGGGTCTATTCCAAATTCCTTTGCAAATATCAACTCCCTGTGTCCAATCTTGAGGGGGAAGATGTTGGAAACTGCACCATTAACACTATTTTGATATGGTCTTTGAATAATGATAAATGCAAAGATTTGACTGGTTTCACTTTTGAGTTCAGGAATTCCTTGTTTTCTGTAAATGGGTCTGTGTCAATATCCACCCATTTTGGAATACTATACCTTCCCTTGTCTGATCCTGGTATGACCTCATCCCAACGTGATCCCTTCTTCCACTCTGTCTACCTAATGAGTGATCATTGTCCCTTGTCTACTATTTAAGTAGAATCATTTCACCTAATAAAGACAAGTTTATCTACATTTCTGTTGGCTTTAATAATCTTCAAGCTTTTTCCTGTCCTTTTTGCCAAAATGACTTTCTCTTATTGTTTTCCAGGAAATTAAGGTATGTGCCCTTAATTTTGCCCTGAAGGCTAACCCAAGGCTAGCTTCAAACCTCAAATCTTTTGTTATAAAGATTTCCTGCCATGTCCTTCTGGATGTTGTCCCCAGGAGCCAAACACAACACCCTCCAACTGTGGAGGAGACTCTAATCCAGCTAGATTGCTTGCTGTCCTGGTGTTGCCCTGTTCTGAGACAACTGGCAGGTCAACAGAAAAATGTGGGCCACATGGCACAGGGTAGGCTTAATCTGCGGCCCCAAAAAATTAGGTATCAAATCCTGCAATTGATGATATCCCAGGCACCCAATTCCTCCAGCCCAGAAGTCTCTCAGCCCAAAATAATTGGGTTAAGGAGCTCTCTGGTTGGGACGTCAGAGGAAGGCATTAGGGGAAATGCGCACCCTGAGTCCCTGGAAGGCTCCTAGCCAATTGGGGGACTGAGTCCTACATCTGCGCCTGCTGCTCCTATTCTCTTGGTCATAAACCAGGGGAAGATTGGCCAGTGGCTTTTAAAAGGCTCCCCTTTAGATTGCTTTCCAATAGCCCCTTCCAAAAACTCCTTTCCCTATCACCCCCTCTCTGTATATAATGGAAGCATGGGCCGTCAGGTCCCTTGTTTACTAATTCCAATTGTTGAATAAAACTCCCAACTTTGAAAATCTCTTTGTATTTTAAAGTTTTATTTAATAATAAAGGTAATTGTCCTGAATCCTGCTGCTAAACCCCACCTGCTTTCCCCTGGTCTGCCTGTCTGTCTGCCACCCGCAGTTTTTGTTGGAAATTGACCCAAGGAAATCTGAACCTGGTCTGTGCCCTTGTTACTTTCCCAGAGCACTTTGACTGTCTGCCCAGAAGTTCTAGTTAAAAGGACCCCTCTGATATCATGTTGTCTCCTTGGTACAAGGTGGCTATGTGGATATTGGTGCCTATCTCCCTATTGTTCTAGTCCTCCAGCCCTGGCTTTTGAAACAAACTTTCTCTGATTTCTCAAACTCCTGGTTTTGCTCCTGGTCTACTTTTTAATATCATCAGTCATTTCAACCAGTTCCCCACCTACTTAGCATCCTATTATTTGTTCCCTTGGTCAACCTCTTACCCTGGGGGATTGTCACCCCCTCCAAAATCCAGAACTACTGAACCCCCTTTTTCTGACTTTACTGATCCTCTCCTCACAGCAGTCTCAGCTCCCTCCCCACCCTCCTTGCACCAAATCCCCGCGTTAAACCCAGATGCCCCTCCCACCCAGGATTGCTCTCTGTGGTTACTTACTGGGGCCCTGGTCATGGCATTGGATGCATATTCCCCCCCTCTTTCTCAGCTGGTCTCCTTTGGGAGGCCCCTTTGAGAAGCCATCCCAGTCTTGCACTGGATGGCATCCTGGTGGTTGGTCCCACCAGGATAGGAGCCAGACTTTGTTATTCTAGCCCCTTCTCTTACATAGTCCTCAAGTTTGGTTTTTTATTTTTGAAAGGGATGGAATCCCTTACACATATTAAGAGGAACAAGATTGTGATGATCAATCAGTTGGATTGGGCAGGAGGTAGTGTGATCCTTGTAATGAGTGAAGCGCCAAATTGAGATGTCCACCAAGCTGGGATCATCACTGGTTCTTGTTGCTGGATTTAGTCATTCAAGTTGACTTCTGCATTTGGCTACAGGTCATGGAAAAGTCAGTTTTTGGGTCACAAATTCTCTAGGGCAGAACCTTGCTGGGGGTTGACCCCACAGTTTGACATTGGTGCCTAAGCATAACAAAAAATAATGACCCATATGTTAAAGCTTAAAATTTCCACACAATCAATTTTCATTTACTTTGTTGATTTTATATTATACTTGATGGTTAATTACTGGTATTATAAAAAGTGTTTACTATAAATTCTTATTAAAAAATTAAAAATAAAATTATTAAAAAATGTGACAAACATTTCAATTGACTGGCTGATTGGTAAGATAATAAGGGATAAGAAAACCATAATGGGCATAGAATTTTGCAACAGTATCAGCTGGAAGGGTGTGGAACCTAACCTGCAGTAAATCAAACAATTCATTAGGCCAGTTTAGAATGCCTTGCTTGAAAACTGGTTGGTTCACCCAAACACCTCCTGAATTGGACCAGGAATGAGAAAAGGCCGGAAGAAATAATAGGTGCATATGCACTGTGGCCAATTGCTGTGAGCCAATTTTCATGCCTCTTTCAATCATTGGGAATTTCTCAAGAATATCTTGCACCTTGTAGAGCCCAACATTATCCAGCACAATAAGGTTGGTGAACCCCAAGCTAGTCAGCTGAGATTCTCCCAAATCAATTGAAGAAACACAATAAAGGTCATGCTATTATGGAAACCCTTAATCATCTGGTACATCTCAATGCCAAGGAGACCAAGAAGGGCTATCTGAGTAGGCCACAGCACAAACAGACACACATCAGGATACATTATCCTTGGCACCTTTGATCACATAGTTGTATGCATTGCACATGGATGATGCAAAGGGCAATTAATTGATTTAATAAAAATTTACTATGCCCTTGTCCTTTAGTGTGATGTATGTCTCAACATATTTATGACAGGTCTCAATGCTCATTGGGCTATTTCAATTGTATGAAGATATCCCAATTTTTTCAGGAATCACTCAATCCTCTGATCACATGATAGTAAAATAAAATCAAGGCCCAGATTACAAAGACAGATTCAACCATGACTTGTATATTTGCCAGTTCAAGATGGCAAATTTAGGTAATCCATTTCTTGATTGCCCAGATGTTTTCTTTTTTAGGATGATCAACTTTTCCTTGGGCTTCTTCATAAGGAGAATTATGATGGTTTTCAGGTAATTGCTACAAAGCCCATGTGCTGATTTTAACAGCACACCAACAGTTGTTACAGCCTTCCTATATTCACAAGTGTCAGTGATAAGCTTGATGAGGATTTAACGCTTGGAGTCTGAGATCTGTGTTCTTGGGTCTTTTGGGGGTAGGCAACAACCCATCAGTTTCTTTTAAGACACACAGCATAGGCACTTGGCGGTAAATTATTGTTACATTTTTCAGCACCTTTTTCTTCTTCACAGTCAATAGTAATGTGGCTCCTCTTTATTGTTCTCTTTATCAATGTCAATCACACAAGACTTGCATGTGGTATATGAAATATGCTTTATGCTCTCTATAAGACTGGCAAAAATACCATCTTGGCAGTACACAGGGCTGTAAACCAAAAAAACTTCCCTGGTAGTGGTATTGCTTACTGTTCTGATGGTTGTGACCTTGGTGGCCTTCCTAGACAGCTTTGGTACTATTGAGATAATACTAGCTGCTCTTTCATTCTGGGTGCACTGGGTTTGTTCTTGTGTTTTTGTGGTTTGGGTTTCATCATCTAACTCAGAACAACTCTCATTTCCCACCTTCTGGACTACAGCCACTCTGTTCTTTGACCCATGAGGGCATCCACGTCTGTGGCGTACTCCTTTGGCTCCTTGGCTCTGTTGTTGTAATGTGTGCATTCTGGTATAAAAGTAAGATAAAATTAAAATCAGTCTATATATATGATTTATTTAGTGTAATTTTTATTTGTCTATGTATAATAGAATGAAATCTTGTAGTCACTAGCATTTATTTCACATTAGGGTTTAAAATTTCTATCTTTATTATTTTTGGTTGTGAATGGGCACTTTTAGCTGCATGTATTAATATATCTGATTTATTTGATAATTTATTTCAAAAAAAGACACACATAATATTATTTTTCTATTTTGTTCTCTATATTGTATACAGTAGTTTTAAAACTAAGGCAACAAGCAAAAATTCTTCATATTTAAACAATTTCATCTCAGATTTGAACAAAAATAACTCAGATGTAATTAAGATTAAAAATAAATAAATTTATATTAATTTACAATAGATTTTAGTTCATTTCAATTTTTTCTTGGATGCTTTGATTTTGTTTACATCTGAGTTGAATCTGTTTAAATCTGAAGTATTTTTGCTTATTGCCATAGCTTTTAAAAATACTGTACCTTAATTGGGATATACTGGTAACATTATTATAGTTTGTTTCTTTTTTATATTTGATGTTTTGTTGTCTTTTTCAATTACCATATGGGTCTGCTGTTGGATTGAGTTTTTTTGCTTAAACGACTTGGTTCATTTTTTTCTCAAAAATTATAGTAAGCATGATAGCTTTGTTTTATGACTTAAATCAAATTTATCTAATGATTAGAATTTATGGTGTTAAGCCATCATTAATTTTTTCTCAGTTTACATTACTTATTATGTGTCTGAGCATTTTTACCACTTAGTGTACACTTCCCATGAATTTAGCTTTTATTTCTCTCAAAAAAGCCAAGATTCATTTTGTGGCTGAACCATTTTTGATTATATTAATCAGTTTTTAAAACTACTGTACCAATTTTTGTGAAACAAAGACACTGGAATACTAAAGGGAATATTTTAGTGCCATATGTTGAGTGGTTTGGTTCAAGGTCATCTAGCAGTAAGAAAGTTGAACTGATCAATGATTACAAGTATATTGTTGAAGATGGTGTACTTACAGGGATGTCTTGTCCCTCTTTTTATCTTCTCTGGGTGTTAGGGAGTGCCATTTCTAGGCTCTTTTTGATGGAGAAAATTTCCTTAAGGTAATAAGGTGTGAATAACCTACTTCTGCTACCACTGTTGATTAACTTCTTTTTGGAAATATATAAAATAAGAGTAATATTAAAGAAGTAGATGGTACTTTATTTGATATAAAAGAAGGATTTTGATAAGGAGCGCCTTTTGGGGAAGCTTCAAATATGGAATTAAGAAAGAAGAGAAGTATATTTTATTATATAATACTTTAGACTTATATAGACTTGACTGTGGCAGGAATTTAGTTGGATTGAACCTAGGGGTTGGTCATGTGCTAGATGGGTTCAAGCCACTGGATACTTGGACAGTCAGGTGATATTGCTTGGTTACTATTCTTGGTATGTTGAACAGTATATTGGAAGGGGACTAAATTGAGCAATGGCTGGATGTTAAGTAGGTTGATGATAGCCAGAATTCTTGTACATTCAGACCCTTGACTCCCCCTAAGGGTTTACTCTGGTGCATCAGGAGGGGGCTTTTTTCATGGCTGCCACCTGATGCTCTTGGAGCTGTTTACTAGTTGGAACCAGTCTGGTTGAGTGCTCTCCTTTACTGAGGCGGAGACAGGTTCTGTGGTATTTCTTGATAATTGGGTTTTTGGCACCTTGGATTTTACTAGATAGGTGTTGTGCTCTGGTCTGTATTTGATGGCTCTTCCTGGTCCCTGGTGTATTGAGTTTAGTTTCTTTCTGTTGCCAGCTAGAATCCATACAGGGGAGTCAATGGGAAGTGGTTCCTCTGTGGAGGTTACCTTTTGTGTCTTGAGCCTCTTCATTTCTGCTATTTTAGCTTTGAGGTGGATGTGTTGTAGGTTTGGTGCTTGCTCTACTGTGGGAGGTTTCCCCAGGGGGATCTTTATGTATGGCTGTTTTTTGCGGGTGATTACTCCAGATTGTACCCGTAGGTTAGCTCAAATGGGCTAATAGCCTGTCCCTTGGTTAGTTCAGACTTGGGATACTAGTAATGCATGTTTCACGTATAGTGGCCATGTGTCTTTTGCTTTGCCATTCATTATTTTCTCTAGGGTCCTGATAAGGCTGCTGTTGAGGAGTTCCACTCTGCTGTTGGCCTGTGGCCTGTATGGAGAGGTTGTGGAATGTTTAATGTTTTTGGATTTTAAGTTGTCATTTACTACATGACCTGATAACTCAGTTGCTCCATCAGTTATGATATAGTCTGAAGTGCTGTATTTGGCTATGATTGCTTTGTTCAATAAATCAGTTGATGGTTTCTGCTTTGTGGTCCTTTGTTGCCCAGCAGATGGGCCAGCATGTGGCAAAGCCAATAGCTACAATTAAGAAACGTTGATTTGTCTTTGTTTCTGGGAAGGGGCCCATTACGTCCAGCCCCCAAACCTTAAATGGTTCAGGGTTTGGTACTGGGTTGACTGTTGGCTGAGGAGCCTTTATACTGGTGTATTTCTTGCACACTGTGCACTTTTTCATAACATCAACTATATACTGTTTGAGGTTGGGCCACCATACTATCTCTTTTAGTGTGAGGTATAGGTTGTTAGCCTTTGTATGTCCTAGTAGGTGGTGATGTCTGAGTATGGTGTCAAATCTTTGTGTGAGTGGGATTTAAGATACATTTTTGTTGTTAATGATTTGGTATACAGTGCCATTTGATACATGGAAATACTTTTTGTTCCTTACTAATGTATTATGGGTCAGTTGGTGTGTTGAGGGGTCTTTCCCTTTGGTTTTATACTCAGTGTTGTATAGGTTTGGCCAGTCAGGGTCCAGGTGGTCAGGATGATCCTCTCTTGGCTGACATAGTCTAGAGAGAGAATCAGCTGTGACCAGCTCTTTCCCCTTTTTGTATTGGATGTCCAAATTAAGCTGCTCTAGCAGGGACATCCATTTGGCTTATTGCTATACAAGTGTGTTCTGAGTTTTGAAATAGATTAAGGATTTATGGTCAGTTAGTACTCAGACGTTTAAATGTCCTTCCAGATAACATCTCCATTTCTTGCATTTGTGGTATATTGCTAGCAATTCCTTATTGTGTATTGGGTATCTCTGCTCTTTATTAGTTAGTTTTCTACTTTTGTAACATACTGGCAGGAAGTCTTGCTGCCCTGGCTGGTGGATGTGCAGGACTGCTCCAATGGTGGTGTCACTAGCATCTGACTCAAGCTTGTAGCACCTGTTGTTATTAGGGTATTGCAAGATTGGTGCTTCAATCAAAGCTTGTTTTAATAGCTGGAAATTCTTGTCACATTCTGGTGTCCAGATGAATTTCTTTTTGGCATTACCCTTGGTTAAGTCATCGATTGGTGTGGTTAGTTTTCTGCAGTCTTTGATGTATTTCCTTAGGTAAGCTACCATACCAAGAAAGCATCTAACTTGTTTAACAGAGGTGGGGAGTTGCATGTTATTTATGGCTTTAATCTTGTCTGGATCTGCTTTGATGCCACCGTCAGAGACAATGTGGCCCAAGAACAGGAGTTCCTTTTTCATAAATTGGCACTTACTTGGTTTTGCATAAATTTTGTGCTTTTCAAGTCAATCAAGTGTCTTACAGACATGCATGAGGTGTTCCTCTTTTGTTTTTGAGAATATGATGATCTTGTCAAGGTAGCATAATGTATTTGAGAGGCCGTTTAGTGCTTGGTTCATCATAGTGACAAACTTTGCTGGAGCATTGGTCATCCCAAAGTTCATTTATTCAAGTTGCCCAGACATCTCTGACTGGTACAACGGGCCCATAGGGCCATAAAGAAATGATCAAGCAAAAGAAAAGTGACAGTCTAAGGGGGAGGGAACAAGGAAACCAGAGGGCCCAGAGAAAAACCTTGAGGGGAAGGAGGGGGAGGGGCGTGGGGCGTCTGGGCCACTTCTGGAAGGACAAAGGCGGCCTGTTTTTGCTCTGGAAAGAGGATCAAGCCAGGAATTGATGACCACTCTTCTGCTAGCTCCCTGCACAAATTACTATATGTATTGCCATAGAAAACCTGGCTTATGATCCATCCAAGTTTGTGTCGCTATGAGGGAGTTTGGGGCATGTGCTGGATGTGGAAGTGGCAACAAAGGATTTGATGACAGCATAGTGAATAACCCACAATGCAGTGTGGAATATTGCTGCCCTTAAGGACTCAGGAATGCAGGAGGGGGCTTCAATGAAAAACCAGTCTACTTCCAGCCCCTTCATGGGTGTGGGGTATGGGCGTGCTGGCCGGAGAATTGTGCAGGCTGCCTGCCATACTCTTATGCTCTGGGGGCATTCAAAGAACCTGTGTGTTACAGTGTTGGTTGCCCCACATCTGTTGCAGGTGGGGTTTGGGCAGTTGCTGCGGTCAGCCGTACAGTATACCCTGCAGAGAACCTTCTATGTGTTTTTCTGCATTTTGAGGTTGATCATGTCCTTGTGGCAGTACCGCCAGAACAGGCTCACCTTGAGGCTTGTGTTGTTGTGTGGAAGTACCTCCAATATCTCTGGGACTGCCACTGGTCTTGGGGGTTCTGGAATGGGTGCCCCAGGGTGGGCAGGGAGGCCCATGAGCATTGGGCACCATACCAGTCCAACCCTTCCTCTATGGGCGGCTGCAGGTCTGAATGAGCTGATGCTCCAATATTCTTTATATGTTGATAGCATTGCCTTCCAGAAGGCTTCCATCCCTTGGGGGCCTCTTTTGGTTTTTACTCTTGATAACCAGTTGTTGAGGGTGTGTTGCTTATGAGCTGGGTTTAGGCCCAGAGCCTTTGCCCATTGTATCCTGAAGGCGTTGGTCCAGTGGGGTTCTGTCACATGGGTGGAAAGTACCATAGACATTGTTTGTCCAAAGATCTTGGCTGAGGCCCGGCAGGACATCACATAAACCCAGTCCACCCCTAAGCTTGTTGCCAATCAGCTTTGTGGTGGCAATTGGCTGAGTGCCTGGTCTCCAAAGCGTGTGTTGAACCATCTTATTGAGGCTACTAAAGAACTGTTGGGATAGGGTGAAGAACTGTGCAATGTACCAGACTTTTGAGTACCCCAGCGTATTTACAAGCTGGACCCTGCTGATCTGGGTCACTAGGTTTCATTGCCAGGAGGACATGGACCGGGAGACAGCACTGAGGATGCCCAATTCCATTACCTGTGTGTCAAAACCTCCCACCTTGACCCATGTGCCCAGATGGCGCACTGGGTCTCTGGTTGGCTTGATGGCAAGCGGGGGTCTGAAGCCAGGGCTCCCTATTATGATGGCCTGGGACTTGTTGGTGTTCACTTTAGCCTGTGAGAGTTCAGAGTAGTCCTTGAGTGCCTTTGTAAATATTGACACATCACTTTTGGATGCCAGTCCTACAACGCAATCATTGGCGAAGGCCTTGATTGTGAATGGGTCTTGCCCATAGGTCCGCAGGCCCAACAGTTTGGTGCTGAGGTGGTGTATCCATGGGTCAATGGCTAAATTGTATAGGAGAGGGCTGAGAGGGTCTCCTTGACGGAGGCCTTGGGATAGAAAGACCTCTTCTGTCTCCCCATGGGCTGTTGCCACCTGGATGGATGATTCTTGTAGAAGAGATCTCAGCCAGGCCCTAAAGGTTTCCAGGACCAAGTGGGCGGAGAGGCACGCGTCAAGGTACGGCCATGATACCCTATCATATGCCTTTTCTTGGTCCAGGAAGATAGCAATACCATTCTGTGATTTGTCCTGCAGTATATTTGTGACTGTGTTCACATTGTTGGCAATATTGCGGCCCGGAGTAAATCTGTGTTGATTAGGGTGTGTGGCCAGAGGGATTATCTTGCACATCCTGGCAACCAGAATTTTACAAAGAAGCTTCTGGTTGGTGTTAAGGAGTGTGATAGGCTGCCAGTTCTTGATTTCTGCTCTTGATCCCTTCTTGTGAAGCAGGACAGTCAAGCCATTGCCACCACCTGGGATGGTAGACCCATTTCTGAGGGCCGTGTTAAACACGTCCAAAAGAATTGCTTTGAAGAGGGTGAAATGGTGCTGGTAGAATTCATATGGCAGCCCATTGAGCCCAGGGGCCTTCTGTTTTGGTGCCATGTGAATGGCTGCTTCCAGCTCTTCCATTTCAATAGGGAGGTCAAGATCTTTCATTTTGGGAGTTGCTGGAACCACCTCTAGCCATTTCCTGAGGGCCGCAGGATTTGGTTCCATTTTGGAGGCATATAGGACGCTGTAGAAAGCGTGTGTTGTGGAAAGAACCCCTTCCTTTGAGGTATGAGATGTGCCTTTATCCATAACTTCAGATAGAGTCTTCTGTGCGCTCCTTGTCTTATACATGGCAATAAAGGCCTTAGTAGGCTGTTTGCCCTTAATAGCCAAAGAGGTTGCCACCTGAAGGCAGGCCAGGTTGGATTGGTTATGTTCAATCCTAGCCAATTTTAAGCGGGCCAATTGCCAAGAGGCTGTCCAGCCCACAGTTTTTTGTTTTGGAATGTTTGCCTCCAGGTGTTGGATGGTATTGGTTATTCTTTGTTCATAGGCCTTTTTAGCAGTCATGAGTTGGGATGATTCCTTGAAAATCTGCCCCTTAACATTGGCTTTAATGGCAGCCCATTGGTCCGCCTGCCCGTGTTTTTTTGTTGATCTCATTGTCAAGGTGATTGATTGGCTAATCCATTTTCTGTTCAAGTTGTTAGAGAGCAGGCGTTATCTGCATATTGCGCATTCCCTTTGGTCCCCAAATGTAATGGTGGTGCAGAGGAGTCTGTGATCAAACCCTAGGATGTCAACTGGTAGGTGTGGAAACAGATACAGCTGTCAAGCCCAGGGAAATAAATATATAGTCAATACAAGAAGCAGAGAATTCTATTGTTTCAACAGGGTTGATCCAAGTCATAATTGCAGGGTATCCTGCTTCAAAATCCACTATGTCAATGAGTCCCAAGCCCTGTTGCCAGTCCCCAAACCAGCCTGTATGGTCCAGAAGGGGGATGGGTGGAGCCTTGTCTGCTGGTAGAAGCCACGAGTTGAAGTCCCCAACATAGATGGTATTTGGAGGGAACTCAATCTGCTTGAGTTGTGCAAAAAAGGTTGCTTTGTCCTTGTGGGCCAACAGGCCGTAAATAACTGCAAAGGTGAAATTTTCATCCTTGATGTCAATATCCGCCATTAGAAGTCTGCCGTCAAGATGTGTACGTTTGTTTGTTGCTTTGATTGGTGATCCCTGTCTGATCCATATGCAACATTTCTTGGACCAAAGGGTGGTGTGTGGTAGCATGAGCCGCTGAAAACTTGGCCTGGCCTCAGAGCTGCAGTTGACTTCAGTCAAGCCCACCAAATCAGCTTTGAGGGAGAGCAGGATGTTTCTTTTCTTTGCCTGGGACTGGGGGCATGAAAATCCTGCAATGTTGAGCGTCCCTATTTTGATTGTGGTTCCAGTAGCCACTATGCCAACGTGGCCCCACCGGCAGTGGGACCACTATTGTCATTGGCCATGGAGTCTTTTGGTTTCTTACTCACCTTAGACTTGATAGGCTCCCCTATTGTGTATGGGGATGGCTTGGTTATTGCAGCAAGTTTGTTCTGGGCCTTGTGTCTTGGTCTGCCACCCTCTTGTGTAGAAGTTGCCTGATTTTGAGTGGGTAGAGTTTGGGCTTGTGCATTTTGCATGTTCTCTTGGGCCTCTTCAGACAGGGAATCAGCCAATAAAACTTGGGCTGGGTTTTCCAGGTGTTCCTGTTCCATCTGGGCCAGGTTTTCCATTGGCCCATCCATTTCAGTGTTGTTAATAGACTGGGTCTCTTGCACATGCATTTGGGTGGTTTGAGGTGCCTCTGCCTGTTCAGATTCAGGTACCACTATTGGTTGTGATTGGGGCTGGGTTTGGGCCTTTGCATGAGCCTTTTTTCTGGCGTTATGTGATTGGCTTGACCACCTCATACTCAACCATGGTGCCCCAGGCTAGGGCTATAAGAGCATTGGCCTGGGTACCAGTTGGCTCAGCATTCTGGGGCTCCTTGGGGGTGTCTTGTTCTGTGGCTTGGACCCCTGCTATGGTTGTAGGGCAGAGAGCCTCTCTGTGGCCAAGCGCAGAGCATAGTGCACAAATGGGCAGGGTTTGCTCTGGGAACACCTTGAACTTGCCACTCAATGTACCATTGTTTTTCAGAATGGTTGCACAGCGTGGGATGGACAAAATTCTACTATTCTCATATGGCTTGATCATAGCTATTGCCTTTGATGTGGTCAGGGGCCCCATGGATGGGTTCTTTAGCAGTTCAAACTGCACAATTTTCCCATACTTGGACAGTCCTTCTTTAAGCTGAGATTCCACCTCCTCTCTAGGCATGTCCAAAGGTAGGGCCTCAAAGGACATGAGGAGTGTGGTATCCTTGTTGAATCTGGTGTGGTTAGTGAGCAGGACTGTCTGAGTCTTCTTCCCCTTGGGATCAGCAATCTCAAGGGTGAAGATCTTTTCCACTGCCTGATCTGCATCTTTCTTGCAGAGGAAGCCAAGATCAAAAAAGTCCTTTAGAGGGCTCTGGTGAAGAGATACCACCTTTGGATACGCTGTGGCAATTGCCTTGGCTGCCTCCTGGAACTTGGTGGGGTCGCCTCCAAAGTTGACGCTAATCCCATGAGAGACAGAGGACTTGGTGAGGGCTCTGGTGATGTCCTGAAACCAGCGTTCAGAAGTGATGAACTTGAGCCATCCTTCAGATGGCACAAATGGTCCCTTCTTGGTGGTTCTGGAAAAATATGCCAGCTGGTCCTTGACAGGGCGCTTCTGACCCTGGACCACCTTGGCCCAGGATCTGGTGTTGTAGTTGTTCATACCTTTCTTTTAATAAAAGCCTTGTTTAAACTCAGACTCTTATGCACTTATCACTTGCTTTTAAATTCTTGATTCCAAAAAGTGGGATTGAGCTGATAAGAAAGGTTTTATCCCAAAGTTCATTACTCTACATTCAAAGGATCCAAATTGTGTACAGAACTTAGTCTTTGGTATGTCCTTTTCCTTTACTTCAATTTGGTTGTAACTTGAGGTGAGGTCAATTTTGGAGAAAAATTTGGCTCCTGAGAGTCTTGCAAATAGATCTTCTATGAGTGGAAGAGGGTATTTATTCTTTACTGTGCTTGCGTTTAGTGCTCTGTAGTCAGTTACTAGACACAGAGTGCCTTCCTTCTTCTTTACAAAGAACAATGCTTCCCCCACAGGGATTCAGATGGGCGGATGAAGCCTTTAGCTAGATTGTCCTCAATGTGTGTTTTGAGGGTTTGGGTCTCCATGGGAGAGAGTCTGTAGAGGGGTACAAGTTTAGGCATGGCTTTACATAGGTTGATGCCATGTTTGAGCTTCTGTTTGGGTGGTAACTCTGTGAGCTCTTCTTTGAATACCTGGGTGTATTTGTTTAGGAGTGCTGCAAGTTCTGGGCATTGGATTTTGGTTGTTTGTATGTTATTAAACTCAGTGTACCTCATTATGTGAGGGTACTATCTTTGGTTAGACGTTTTGAGTTATCTTGGTTTATGACCTGGACAAATACTGTGTCTCTTAGAATGGGGTCATTAGGTTCTTTGAGGATGTTAAAATTGACTCTGTTGTGTTTGATGGTCATGGTTTTTGTTTTGCAACATACACTGGGGTTCACTCAGGTGAACCAGTCCATGCCTGCTACAATGCTGTAGTTTATGTTGTTCATGAAAAGTCCTTTGATGGATGTTTGTATGCCTTGGAGGTCAATTCTGAAGGGCGTTGTTTTGCCTTTGAGCAGAACTTTTGACTTGTCTGCCATTCTAGCGTATTTGAAGTTGGATTTGACAACTGGTATTTTGTACTTGGTTACAAAAGTTTTGCTAACCATAGTGTGTTGTGCACCAGAGTCAAATAAAATTTTATGTGTATGTGATTTGTAAGTGCATGGGTAGATAAGAAGTTGTGAGCAATCTTTAATTTTTTACTTTCATAAAAATGGAGGATTGCAGGACATGTGGGATGCAAACAGCAAAGTTTGTGCCTTGGTACAATTTCTTATCAAGTTGGGGGGGAGACAGGGGCACTTAAGCCTGTTCCTCCTCCTCTTTTCCCTGTTCCTCTGTTTTGAGACCTTTGAGGTCATAGAATGTGGGGTCAGATTCATAGCAGATTGCTACTTCAGCGTTGTTAACTTTGGCGGTGTCCTCTTTCTTGGGACAGGGGCGGTTTGCACTTTGGCTGTGATTGTCATTGTTGTGATTGGAGTTATTGTTGTTATGGTTGGTATTTTGGCGTTTGTTGTTATTGGAGTTTTTTCTGCCATTGCTGTTTGCGGAGTGATTGCTGTTACATGCGGCATATTCCATGTTTGCCGTTTTTCTGTGTGCTTGGCTTCTGCAATGAGTGCAGGCATGGAGGTGTTAGCCTCTGGGCAGATGAGGGCAGCAACAGAGGATTTCATTCTGTTGATGAATGAGGCTCTGACATGTACGTTGTCAGCTTGTGCTGGGTTTTGGATTTTCCGACGTATTTCCTCAAATTTGTTGGCGTAAGTTGCAATAGTGGTCTTCTGAGAAAGATCACTGAGCTGTATTGTGATGTCTTGGAGGGATTCAGTGGTGCAGAAATTGTGGGTGATGTCCGCTTTGAACTCTTCCCAGTTTTCAAGCTGGTTGTTGGTTTGTGAGCCAACCCAGGTGGCAAACCAGTTAGCTGCGGCCTTGTACAGGCGCTTGCTGGCTTCCTGGACCCATTTCTCATGCAATATGTGGCTGGCGCGGAGTTTGGTGGCTGAGTGGTCTAGTCAGTTGATGACATTTTCTTTGTTTTTACCAAAGAACTTGCTGATACCAATATGTTTTGTGTTGGTCACTTCACCTGTGATAGGTGGTTGTGCATTTTTTTGTGGTTGAAGAGAGCAACTGTATTAAATAATCTTGGTGCATGCTTTGGGCATGACCATACCTTCAAATATGGTGCATCTACTAGGTATATCTTTGTTGATGTTGTGGGTGTGAAAGTATGTTTTCCAGGTCTCCTGGGATGTGGCCTGGTTAAGTACGTGAGCAAAGGTGGGCGGGTTTTGGTCAGTCATTTTCTCTTTCATGGGTGTGGTAAAAAAACTGTAGCTGCTACCAGTGATAAGAAGCGCCTTTTGGTGAAGCTTCAGATATAGAATTAAGAAGGAAGAGAAGTATCTTTTATTGGATAATACTTTAGACTTATATAGACTTGACTGTGGCAGGGATCTAGTTGGATCAAACCTAGGGGTTGGTCATGTGCTGGATGGGTTTGAGCCACTGGATACTTGGACAGTCAGGTGATATTGCTTGGTTACCATTCTTGGTATGTTGAACAGTATATTGGAAGGGGACTAAATTGGGCAATGGCTGGATGTTAAGTAGGTTGGCAGTAGCCAGAATGCTTGTACATTCAGACCCTTGACAATTTTATATAATATCATGACTGACCACATAGCATTCATGATGCATTATGACAGCCATGGGGATTGCTCAAGTACTGTTTCTTATAGGGTTTTAAATATTTGATCCTCATACAGCATTGGGGTGTGGCAAAAGTACCACCTACCATTTGGCTTCAAACTATTTCTTGGGGAAAAAATTTCCCAAGAAGAAGAAATTGAAGATGCTGCAATGTTTTCTTTCTTGAATCACCTGGGGTTTGAACTTAAAGCCAAAATTGGAGCTTCTTAATATGCAGAAAATAAAATAAAATAAGCAAACTTTAAAAAATTAAATAAAAATGATTTTTTAGGGACAGTGTCAGGGATCCAGTCTTGGGCGGCTGGCCTGTTGTTTTTAGGGGTAACTTGGGCCAGGTTTTTTGTGGGAAATGCCCACCACAAGAGGGGAGCTAACTTTAAAAGGTATGAGGCAAAATTCCTCACCCAAGACCACGGGCCAGCGGCCAGGATTATAGTGTCAATCACCCCTGTGAGGGTAATGTACACAATCCCAAACAGCTTGCCAGGATGTTTGGTTGGGAGGTCAGGTGCAAAAGCAGGCATGGGTTTTGGGGTCACAGGTGGTTCCATGGATATATTGTAGGCAGGGAGATAGTTGAATCCCCCTCTGAACAACTTGGATGTAGAAAATATCCACAGGCCTTGTCAGTTGTATCTAACTGTGGATTGTATGCAGGCCAGGGGATCAAGTTTGAGTATCTTTTCCAGGGTGTATTCTTTGTATTCAGGCTTCAGAGGGTAGTCAGTAAAGTGGACAGGTCCAAAGGGTAATCCAGGAGGACAGAAAACAGCAGGTGGCGGGGCAGGCAGGCCAGGAGATCTCAAACTGAATTGGTAGACAGCAAATACAAAATAAGGCAATAGCTGTATGGGCCAAATCAACATAACCTTTATTCAAAAATGGCAATAAGTTTGGAGTGCGGGGTCCTTGGGTCTATATAGTACCCCCCTCCAAACTTAACATTTTCTATGGGGGGTTCATCAGGGCATTGGGAAGGCCAGGGCCAGGGGAACTCGGTGCTTGGGTCCAAAGGTGACAAAATGGCACTCAGCCCGGGGGTTCTTTTATTGGTCAGGAATCTCAATTTGGCTGCCTGATTATCTTGCTTTAGTGTTGAGATCATGGGACTGGGTTACAGGCCTGTGCCTCTTTCCTGGGTTGGCTCTTGATTGGTTGCTGGTGTATACTTTGAGTTTGAGAAGCTAATAGTTTCCAAATCAGTGCCTCCATTAGGCGCTGTGATTAATCCTCCATTTGGCGCAATGATTTCTTTGGTTTGTCTCTTTTTACTGCATGGGTCAATACGCTTGATATCAGCTTGTGGGGGCTCAATCCCAGAAAAACGCAGGTGGGTGATTCTGTGGTCCACAGGCTTGGCAGCCCAAAGGAATCCAGGTTTGGGGTTCAATTTCTGCTCCCGGGCTTGGGTTTCTAGAGAGAAATAATTGTCAATCCTGACACCATCCCCTTCTTCCCCCAAGGGCCCTCCCTTCTGATTCTTCTTGTTTGGGTAGATTTGGATGGCTTCTTGGGCATTAGTCAGGTTGCTCAGTGGCTCCCAAGTACTTTCTTCTAGTGGATATCCTTTCCACTTGACGTAATACTGGGGTTTTTGGTAGTGAGTTTGGTTGCTGTGTATGTATTCAACTTCATATTCCTCAGTGCAGCCTGTTTGGATGAGTGGGTGGGCTGTCTTAATCAGTTGGTGGGGGAGCAAATTACCATCTTTTTTGAATAACAGGGAACAGTGGAACACATCATGAATCTTCCAGGAGGGGGTAGGTCTAGCTTGAAGGCAACCTCACCAACTAGTTTGGTGATTTTGTGGGGGCCGCTTCTCCTGTGAGCTAATTTTCTGCAGGGCATGTGCAGGGGTACGTTCCAGGAGTCTAGATATACTTTGTCTCCAACTTATAAGGGTTGGCCTGGGATTTGTTTGCGGTCAGCAAAGGCTTTTTATGCCTGCACTGCACGGTTCAGGTTGTTCAAGCATGTTTTTTGTGTGTTATGAATCTGTTCAATCCAGGAGCGCCCAGTAGTGTTTGATTCCTTTTTGCCAATCTGGGGGTCCCAGGTGGGGTCAAACCCATAGTTGGCTTTGAATGGGGACATGCCTGTGGAGGCGTGGTCTTTACTGTTGTAGGCAAACTGGGCCATGGAGAGCATTTTGGCCCAATTGTCCTGATCAGTGTTGGCGTAGCATCAAAGATATTGTTCAAGGATCTGGTTTACTCGTTCAGTTTGGCCGTCTGTCTGCGGGTGGTAGGAGGTAGATACACATCGTTTGATTCTTAGGTCTTTCATCACCTGTGTCCAGTAGTTTTATGTGAATTGGGGTCCTTTTTCTGTGATGATTTCCTCAGGTGTTCTGTGTTGCGTGAGGATGTGGTTGTGGAAGTGTTGGGCTGTTTCTGCTGCTGTGCAATTGGTGGTGGTTGGTACAAAGTATGCCATCTTGGTGAAGCGGTCTACCATGACCAGGATTTCATTGTACAAGAGGGATGGTGGCAGTTCCACAATTTAGTCCATGGAGACAGATCTCTAAGGTCCATGGGGTATATCCAAGGGTCTTAGAAGTCCTTCAGGTTTTTTTCTGTGAGTTTTGGTCTGCCCACAGGTCTCACACCCCTTCAGGTATGTGCTTATGTCTTGGTCTATTTTTGGCCAAGCAAAGTTCCTTCTGATGCTCTGGAGAGTCTTGAGCCTACCCGGGTGTCCAGCTATCTCATAATTGTGGTAGTCTCTCAAGACGTTGGTTCTGATGTCCCCTTCTTGTACAAAGATCCTGTTGTGGAGCATTAGCGTGGTTCCCTTCAATGAGTAGCCTTTTTGGTAGTGGGCGCTATCCAAGGATTTGGAGAGGTCAGAGGTCAAGGTCTTGGTCTTGGTGAACTTGTCTAGTGCTTGGGCCCTTAGTACTTCTGGTTTACTGGCTCTGATTTTCATCAATCCCAGGTGAATGCCTAGGCTTGCTGTGTCCAAGAGGATTTGGGTGTTGTGGTCACAGGTTTCTAGGTGGGTAGGCACCAGGTCAGTTCTTCTACTTAGGGCGTTGGGTACCACGTTCACCTTTCCTGGCTTGTAGTCTATGGTCAGAGTGTAGTCAGCTAGTTCTAAGGCCCATCTTGCTTGTTGTTGGTTAAGCTGGCGTGGTTTGAAGAAGTAGACCAAGTTCTTGTGGTCTGTCATGACCTTTACTGGGTATTCAGCACTACATAGGTATTGGCGCCAATGTTTCAGGGTCTTCATTATGGCTAGCATCTCCTTGTCATATATTGGGTAGTTTCCTTCCGCAGGTAGCATCTGCTTGGAGTAATATGCTACAGGATGTAGCAAACTATCCCCTCCTTCCTGGAGAAGGACCCCTCTCACCGCAAAGTCTGATGTGTTGGTTTCCAGAACAAAAGGTTTGGAGGGATCTGGCATGGCCAGGATGGGGGCAGAGGTGAAGGCAAGTTTCAAGGTTTCAAAGGCAGTGGTACATTCCGGAGTCCAAGCAAAGGTGACCTTGTCAGAGCAAAGGCAGATCAGGGGGAGGGTAATGTGAAATTTTTTTGGATGAAATCCCTGCAATAATTTGCCAGGCCCAAGAAACTTCTCACATCCTTTCTGCTTTTGGGCACCGGCCAAGATGTTATTGCTTCTACTTTGTCTTGTGCCAAGCAAAGCCGCCAGTCTATACTATGTATCCCAGGAATTTGACTTCAGACTGAAATAATTTGCACTTCTTAGGCTTAGCGCGTAAGTTGGCTTGAGAGAGTTTCTCCAGTATAAGGTCCAGGTGGCGCAGGTGTTTCTTGTGAGACTTGCTGTAGATGAGTATATCATCCAGATATGCCACACAAAAACGGTCAAGGTATTCCCCTAGGATGGTGTTGATCATCCTTTGGAAGATGCTGGGGGCGTTGCAGAGGCCAAAGGGCATCACAAGGTACTTGTATAGCCCACATTGGGTTTTGAAGGCTGTCTTGTATTTGTCTCCATCCTTGATTTGGATTTGGTTGAACACATCTTGGAGGTCAATTTTTGAGTACACCTGGGCTCCAGTCAGTACATCACAGAGGTTGTTGGCATTGGGGATGGGGTAGCGGTTCTTCACTGTAATGTTGTTCAGTTTTTGGTAATTCACGCATGAACGCATCCCACCATCTTTTTTCCCTACTAACAGCATGGGCAACAAGCAGGGGGCCTTTGACACCCATATGAACCCTGTTTTTGTCATATCCTCAAGGTACGCTTTCAAGGCCACTTACTCACGGTGGTTACAGCTGTAGATGGGGCCGTGGTGCGGTTGAGTCCCTGGTAGTAGGTCTATGGCGTGGTCGTAGATTGAATGGCTGGGTAGTTTTGTGGCTGCTTCTTCACTAAACATATGGGTCATTATTTTAGGGATTAGGCCATTTTCTAATGCACATGCTGCTCAAGTCGCAGCATAACACAGTTCAATTTTGAAAAAGTAACTAATTACATATTTTATATTTAAAACATTAATAACTCAATGAAAAATTAATATTTTTTCACACTGTAAACTATTAAAATGAAGCTAAGAATCTTATATTTCTATTGGTGGAAAGATTTTAATGTGTATAATATGCTCAATATTAAAGCAAAAGTAATTTAAAAGAGTATAATCCAGATTTTATTATATGATTATATCTAATGATATAAAGTAGATCACTTCAAAGCTAATAAATACTCTTTTTTTAATATACAACAGCTTTTTTTTATTTGACGAAATTAAAGATAAGATTAAGAGCTTTATTTTTGCATTTTACTTTATTTAAAAAGCTCAATTATTTAGGATTTTATGATAGTTTGAAGTTAGGGTGTTTTTATCACTGTTTAGATTGATTTTAAGGTTCAAGTGAGCTTCGAACCTCAAATTAAGCATTCTTTAAATGGAATTCTTTAATATTTTATCATTTTAAAAATATGCGGAACAGTTATAATTAAGTTAATACATCATTTTAATTGATTTGCATAGATTACAAAGAGGATATGATGTAATTTGATGCTTAGCTGATACACATATATCACTTGTGCATGAAAACTGGGGATTTCATTTATTCTAGAAATATAAATTCAAGTTGAAATTGTAAATAAAGCTGTCACATCATTTCTTTCAGAATGGTGTCATTTAGCTTGGTATATAAGAGCTATAGCACCACAAAGCTTCTAATCCAAAAGACCCCATTCAAAGGCCACATTCTGATCATAACTACTCCAACATTAAGGCGCATTTCAGAGATCTGACCTAATTACAGATTCAAAATACTACTATGTCCTCAGTTAAATTTACTTCTGCCGTGCTACCCTTTTTTTCCTTGGGAGCTTCAACAAAAAGAGAGAGAATTGCAATGTTAAAAAAGGCATTCCTCTTTATTGCTGGTGATGATCTTGATAATTTCATCAAGCACTTCCTTACTCAAACTGAATTTGGGAAAGCTCAGTTCCTGCCAACTATTTGAATTCAAAAAGGCAATGAGTTCATTGAAAACTTAAAGGATCTCATGAAATCTTCTCCCCAAAAATATCTCCCAGCCTTGCGATCTCTGGTTACTTCCAGTTACTCTTTAAAAGAGCTTAATGATATGGGTTTTAATATAACCAAAAGTGAGTTTGAATACTCAAGAAAAATAAATAAAAATAAAAATGTAAGTTAAAAACAAAAAAAGCCAAAAAAATTATAACTATTCATTAAAAAAAGAAATAACTAAAAAAATAATTAAAAAATTGCTGGAAAATTCTTTTGAAACAAGCCAGTTTACAAAAAAAAGTGCCTGAAAAAATTTATAAAGATATAGAAAAAGAGATGAGTAATTACTCAACTGAAATTAAATACTCTCTACTTAAAACAAAAAAAGAAATATATGAAAATATGAAAATAGAAAATGAAATTTTGGTTTCAATTTCTACTTACTATAAATTAATCCCTAAAAATATAATAAAAAGTAAAAAACAAACTGATATGTGCAATATTTGTAATTTAAAAAATTCACTAGAAAAAAATAAGGAAGAATGTGAAAGTAAAAACTTGCCATTACCAGAATCAATAGACAATGACTTAAAGACTATTAATCAGCACCAAGACTTTTATGTTCATCAAAATTGTGAATATAAAAAAGATATTAATGAATTAGATGATGAGTCTTGTGTTGTAGTTATAGATTATAAAGAAAACTTAAAGGTTGGAGGTGGTCCAATTGAGACCAATAATTGTTTTTATTCAAAAAAACCAATCTCATTATTAGAGTTTGCATTAGTTTTTAAGAAAAACAATAAAATTAAATATGAATATCATGATTTTTTGTCTCAAATATTATCACATGATTCTTTATTTTCAGGTGAGTATTTTATAAAAATTCTTAAATTAGATAGATTTAAAAAAATAAAAAATATAAAAGTATGGACTGATAATGGAAATCATTTTAGATCATATGAATTTTTATATTACTTGTTTAAAGAGGCACCTAAATATATTAAGGGTTCTATAAAATATAATTGTTTTGTGGAATGTCATGGAAAAAGCATTGTTGATGGTCACTTTGGTGTAATATCAAAAACATTAAAAGAGAAAGAAAATCATTTTTATATTAAGAATATAAATGATATTAAAAATATTTTTGAGCAAGATGAAAAAAGAAAAGAGTTATATAAACCAGCGCTATCAGGCTCAAATATTTCTCAAAAGTCATTCTTTTATATTTATGAGAGAAAAGTTAGGCCTATAAGGAAAGAGCTCAAAGTTAAAAATCTGCGCATTAATCTTTCATATTTGATGAAAAATGGGAAGTTTCATACTTCACCTTTAACATTTGAAAGTTTCTCAGAATATTCTGAGATAACTTATCATTTGAAATAACGTGATGATACCAGAGAAACAAAAATATCAGAAGATACTAGTGGTGCACTAGGGCAAGTTCATGAAGTAGGGCAGCTTACTAGAGGGTGTATTTTAAATAGAGTTATCAGTCTTTCAAAAACAACAACATTTTTTTTCTGAAACAAACTAAGAATATTTATGATGAGCCAAAGATAGGGTAATAGCATTTATAGCTTTGGGGCTGCTATTACTCTCCCATGCAACTCATCATAAATATTTTTGGTTTGTAGTTTGTAGTAGCACTTAAGATATTTTCAGTAATACTATAAGTTGCAATTTTCAATTATAAAATTGATGATTTATTTTTAAAAAAAATCATCTAGGCCCAAGATCAATTAAAGTTTTGGAATTTTTTGATTGTATTTTAAGCTTTCTGAATAATTTGAATATGAATAATGCAATTAAGTTATAAAAGAATAAATCTGGCGCCTAGGCATAACAAGAAAAATAATGACCCATATGGTTCTATCTCTGTAGGGGGTGGGCAGTATTCCAACGCTAGGTTCTATCTTCATAGCTAAGAGTTTGTTGGTAGGGGGTCGGTCATGGCTCATGCAAAAAGGAACAGTGTCACAGGATTCTGGTTGGCCTAACGTAGCAGTTTGCTCAAGGTAGTTCAGGATCAGGCCATGTTTGTCAGACCAGGAGTTACCCAGTATAAGGGGGGTGGGGTAGTCCTGGCAAGAGGATCAGGGACAACGGGTATACATTGTGTCCAATGGCCAACGGGAGTTCTTGTTCACACTCATAGCCAGTGTCCAAGGAGCTGTTTCCCATGATTACTTGTAAACTGCGCTCTGAGGCTATCAAGCCTAATTCTTCTACTAGGCTGGTGTCAATAAAACTTTTTTCCGCCCCTGTATCAATAAAGGCTTCAATCTTGTACTTGTTCCCCGCTACTTCTATGGTCACTTGGATAAACTTGTAAGACTGGGAAGAAGTGTTTATTTGCGCCAGTGAGATTGGGGAAGTGTTCTTCTTAGGGCAGGCTCTGGTCAAGTGACCCGCCTTGTGACAGTGGAAGCAGAGTCCTTTGCGGTAGTGTTGTTGGAGCTTGTCAGGGGTCATCCCTGTTCTGTTGGGGGTTGGTGTTCAGGGTTGGCAGGTCTGGGAGGAGCCAGCATTCTCTTGGTTCATGCTGAGACCCTTGCACAGGGGAATTAGCTTGTCTAGGCTGATAGTGGGCGGATGGTGCTTTAACAGGTCCTTCATTGCTAGGTTGACGCCCTTTTGGAAGATAATGGCTGCCAGTTTGTCCTCCAGTTGGGTGTGGGTTTTCAGTTTGAGAAATTTGTCAATATACACTTGAATGGGCGGGGACCTTGACAAATTTCTAGCAGGGAGTTCAAGGCGTAGTATCTAGTGTTGCAATCTTCACCTGTGGCCATTAACTCAGCCTCAAACTTGGTGTAGTCTAAACAGAATTCTACGTCCTCAGCTGTGGCCTTGCCAAACCAGTCCAAGGCGTCCTGTGATAGCATTGAAGCAACCCCAAGGATCTTCTTGGTGTCACTGGTATAAGAGGGGGTGTTGGTAAGAAAATGCAGGCAGAGGACTGGCATGGCGCGTCTAGCTTCTTCAAGTGTGAGCTTCCCCATATGTGACATCTCCACCTTTGTGAGGGACTGATTCACAATCACATTTTGCACTTGGGAGGACAGAGCTTTGTTGGCGTCAGCAGTATTGGTGTTGGTTCTCTTTGGGTCATTCAGGTTTGTATTCTTCCACATGGAAGATATCAGGTTCATGGTCATCTTATAGGTGTAATAAGTGATTATCAATAGCAAAAGCATACAAGATTCCCCAAGAAATAACAACATCTTGGGGCTCAGGGTACTAGGTTTAATAAAGATTGCCATAATGTCAGGGATCCAGTCTTGGGCGGCCGGCCCGTCGTTTTCAGGGGTAACTTGGGCCAGGTTTTTTGCGGCTAATGCCCACCACAAGAGGGGAGCTAACTTTAAAAGGTATGAGGCAAAATTCCTCACCCAAGACCACAGGCCAGCGGCTGGGATTATAGTGTCAGTCACCCCTGTGAGGGTGATGTACACAATCCCAAACAGCTTGCCAGGATGGTTGGTTGGGAGGTCAGGTGCGGAAGCGGGCATGGGTTTTGGGGTCACAGGTGGTTCCATGGATAGATTGTAGGCAGGTAGATAGTTGAATTTCCCTCTGAACAACTTGGGTGTTGAAAATATCCTTGGGCCTTGTTGGTTGTATCTAACTATGAATTGTATGCGGGCCAGGGGATTGAGTGTGGATATCTTTTCCAGGGTGTATTCTTTGTATTCAGACTTCAGAGGGTAGTCAGTAAAGTGGACAGGTCCAAAGGGTAATCCAGGAGGACAGAAAACAGCAGGTGGCGGGGCAGGCAGGCCAGGAGATCTCAAACTGAATTGGTAGACAGCAAATACAAAATAAGGCAATAGCTTTATGAGCCAAATTAACATAACCTTTATTCAAAAATGGCAATAAGTTTGGAGCGTGGGGTCCTTGGGTCTATATAGTACCCCCCTCCAAACTTAACATTTTCCATGGGGGGTTCATCAGGGCATTAGGAAGGCCAGGGCCGGGGGAACTGGGTGCTTGGGTCCAAAGGCGGCAAAATGGCACTCGGCCTGGGGGTTCTTTCATTGGTCAGGAATCTTGATTTGGCTGCCTGATTATCTTGCTTTAGTGTCAAGGTCATGGGACCGGGCCGCAGGCCCATGCCTCTTTCCTGGGTTGGCTCTTGATTGGTTGCTGGTGTAGACTTTGAGTTTGAGAAGCTAATAGTTTCCAAATCAGTGCCTCCATTAGGCGCTGTGATTAATCCTTCATTTGGCGCAATGATTTCTTTGGTTTGTCTCTTTTTACCACATGGGTCAATACGCTTGGTATCAGCTTGTGGGGGCTCAATCCCATAAAAACGCGGGTGGGCGGTTCCGCAGTCCACAGGCCCGGCGGCCCAAAGGAATCCAGATTTGAGGCTCAATTTCTGCTCCCGGGCTTGAGTTTCTAGAGAGGAAGAATTGTCAATCCTGACAGACAGTGTTACCACTGAACTAGTTGTAGCTCAATGTTTAGAATTGGGAAAGACAACATTTCAAAAGGAGAGGGCATATAATAAAAATAAGATGATAGCTTTATTCTGGATTTAACATTATCATACTGTAAATAATAACCACTAACCCACAAGGGGGTGGCATTGCGGCATGATCTGAGTATGGTTTAGATTATAAATAACTTATTGAAAGATTGACGTCTTGAAACTAGCTTTGCTCCTAATTTGAGGATATTGTCTGTATATTGACATTTGAAGTGGAATAGACTATGTTGCTAGATATGTCACATGATGGCTCTATGAGCGCCTCTTGTGTGCTGTGAGATAATTTTTAGAGGAGGTGTAATCTCAGTTGCAACAATTGATAGATTTCACATCATCTCCATATAATATTGTCAAACCTAGTGATTGCTCATATTTTTATACATGGGCCTAATTAAATTCTTCTTCCTATTTCCAAAATCTCTAAACTAATATTAAGAATACTGCCAATACTGGCCCAATTGATACCATGTATTTCATCCTAAGTGATACAACTAGCTCCTAATATGTTATAAATATCATGCCTTTATCAAAACACAGATTATTTTATTTCAAGTTACTTTTCTGTTTCACTTGAACTGCTGTCCTCCCATAAATCCTCCAAATACCTAGCTACTATCTGTTATGTTGCAATGTTATTGTAATTTAGAGTTAAAATTAAACTATATTACACAAAGATATAGATCAAATAAAAATTTAAACTAAGAAAAGATAACTCTTTTCTTGAACCCTTGGGACTATAGTGTATATATACATATTACTTAGTGTCAGGAAATCCTGATCTATCAGGGTTGGCTGATCCATATTCCCATCACTAAAGCTATGAGTTAACAATAGACAGGTCACAGCCAGATATGAGACAACTATTCCGGAATATGGAGAAACTATATCAAGACTAATATAGTTTGCAATCCAGAAGACACCTGAGACATTCCAGGTCACAGGTCATTGGTCATTCCAGAAGCTTCTGTAAATAGGTACTAGGCATTCTGGATCCCAAAATAGACGCAAACCTGTCCTATGGAATAAAGGCGGGAAATTACAAACATCCTGTTTCACCAAGAAATGAGATGGAAGATTGCCCATGCAATTTTTGTGCATTACACCAAGCACAAGACAGGACCTGGCCCTATGAATGTCAACTTATTTGGCCTCAACTAAGTCAAGGGATATCTAGGCTGAAGAGAAGAAATCAGAAGCCTAGAATATTATCTCATTCCAAAACCTTATTCAGGTTTGGAATCCAACTCCGGGGGTGAAACTAGTAGCTTGGGGATGATAGGCTAGCTAATAAAGAGTTATCTGCCGTTAGACGCCAGTCTGGCCGCCACTTCACACTATAAAAAGTCCTTTCAAGATCACTTGAAAGGCAGACAAAAATAATAATCATCAACATTACTGCTAAACCAATTAGTAGTAGTGTCAAGTACAATAAGAGCATATTATTGTTACTTCCAGAATCCTGCCAAACCACCACAGCCGGTGTTGCGTCCCAAAGACCACATGACTCTCTCTTTGCTTGGCTCCAGTAACCACAGAACTCCATCAGTTGCTGAAGTCACCCACACCAATTGAAAGCACATCTATCTCCATACAGATATCCCAAACTCAACATGCATAATACTTTTAATAAAAACAACAACTCTTCTTCTTCAAAAACACAAAATCTTGACACTTAGCTTGGCTAGGTAGAGCACTGAAGCACTTAATCAAATATAAAAAAGAAGATAAAGTAAATAATTTTTTTTGTAAAATAAATCTTTTGTGATTTTAAATAAGAATAAAAATACTATAGCAAAAGGGCAAAATTCAGTTTAAAATAAAAATGGGTTCAGGATCAAGGAGTTCTTTTGGAAGAAAGAGGAATTTATTGATTATTATGTGAGAAAATTTGATTAGGTGAGGAATAGTAAAAAGGCTTGGCTTAAGAAGACTTGTAGTTAAATCCTAGCTTGAGTGCCCTACAATGTCCAACTGGCCTCATTTAAGCAAAAAGTAAGTGGGTTGGCCTTTTTTAAAGCAATATTGAATAATTAAGGATTGTCTCAAAATGGAGCTTGATTTGAGATAAATCAGAGTTTTTTCATGTTCAGCTCACATTTATAAAGGTTGAATGGGCTCATTAATGCTAGGAACTGTAATGACTTATTTTCCTATTAAAATACTTTTGATTAAATTTAAATGCCATGATTTATTTTAAGATGATGTGTAAAATTCAACTTACCTGAAACATCCTTGGCTTGTGTTTTAAATTCTTTTTACTCTTCAAGCTATGTACATCTTCTTTAGATATATTGCCTGGTATTCCCAAACTACCTTATCTACACGAAACTTCACCTAGAGATAACTCTAGTAATGTGATTTTAGTGTGAAAACTTTCTTTTTCTCTGCATTCTATTTGTGTATTATTTACATTAATAGCACATGCCCCTTATTTAATCTATGATCTGTTATGTATATCCTAAAAGTCAAATGAAAAGAAGAATTTAAAAGAAGGTAATAAGAATGCAATTATGGTGCTTTTTTAGTGCACATGTTGTGGCTTATAATCTGATTTTGATTTTCATCCCAACTGAGGTGCTAATCATAGCACTGCCTCCAAAGCTGTGGTGCTGTATCAGGCCATCTTTACATTAAATAAAATATGGCAAGGTTGATGAAACTTTAGTATAGTTTAAAAACTATATCTGCTCCCATTGTTTGAAGGAGAACCATGATCTGGCACCCAAAGTGAATGTAGAAGGTTACACTTGGGGAGAATTTTTATACCATAGCCTACTTTGATTAATAGTATGCTGCTATTAAATAAAGATTTTTGGCCAACTGATCAGACCATTTATTTCTTTATTAAATTTGAAAGTGACTGTACTATCATTGACTATAAAGGACTGACACTTGCTGCCATAAACCTTGTACCGAGCTACGAGGCAACTTCATTATTTAATAATATAGCAAGCTGATACAGTAGGAAAGGCTTGGCTAGCTTAATCTAAGCTTTGACTGGCAAGGTTGAAAGATGTCCTTGATTTTTATTATGGATTTTCTTTTGTAATGCTTTCACCCTCACTTTTTCATAAAAATTTAGACCAACATTTTAATAGGAAGGATGACTTTATGTCTATCAGCAAATCGACTCAACCATTTTACACAATTCCCAAATAAAATGGATCATAAAAGAAAACTCCAAGCTTCTTTTATATAAATGGCTCGTGTCTAGAACATCTATGTTGTTTCACAACTACCATTTTGGGGTGCATTTCATTTATCATTTGGGGGCTGAAATAATTTAGAATAAACTAAATCAACTATTCTTTTTGGGAAGATGTTTATCTTGGAACTTAGACTGCTTACAGACATGCTTAATTTATATCATCTTGATTAAAACAGATGTTTTGATTCACCTCTGTTCTTTACAATTAACTTATATTCGTATTGAGCATTTTATTCTAAACAAGTCATTGCTCCATAAAATATTGGTTCGATTGAATACTTAGACAATGACATTGATATAATATCAAACACTTGGTTCAAAGTGAATGCAAAAGATGTAAATTAAATAGGAATATATGTCATGCTTTAAAACACTTTCGTGGACAACGAGTGATTAGAAGAAGTATAGCAATACGGATAAAATAATTGGCGCTTGCAAGTGACGCTCAGTAAACCTAGCACATTCGTTGATAAAGATGTTGATTAAGGTAATTCGGGACTAGGGGTGTATGGAGGAGGGATATCGATAGCTAAAGTACCATACACAAACTCTAGAGTTCCAAAATTGTACTGTAAAAGTACACCCTTAGTGGCATAGATGGTTGGGAATAAAGAGTTGACGGGTAAAAATAGAGGGATCGTACTTATTGGACGCCCGTTATGTAAAAAAACAACCTCAGTCAAGTCATGATGTATAACAAGCTGGGTACCGATAATGTCTCCTTTTTTAAATCCACAAGGTGCTTGGATCGTTTGACCATGCGTGATCAAACCAAACAAATTATCTATTGCTACAGAACTCTGATCGAACACTGAAGATTAGCGAGTGACAAGGATGTTTACCTCGTATATCCTTTGACTGGTTGTCCTTTAGACATAAGCCGATGCGAACATGAGAACTAAGGGGGATCTCGAGGAGAAGAATCTCAAAATATAGGGTGCAATTAGCTAAACGGTTTTGTGACTGAAGCGCATGCGCCCTTTTGAAACCTATGTAGTTTGTTGTCGGGGAGAAAGAAAAGAAGAGACGGGGTCGGGATTGAGGCAATAATTGATATGATTCAGAGTGGCCTTCATTCCACGACTTCTGGTTTCGATAACAATAGACTGCAAGCGTGATGACAACTAGGGTGGCTACAACTGCCATAAAGAAAAGAGCGTATTCAAATCTGCTATGACCTTGCATAGGTGAATTTTTTAGCTAGTTGTTGACGGATTAAATACTGTTGATAGCATTTCAGGTTAGTGAGCCTAGCGATATATTGAATAATCTATTGAATAAGCTAGAGAGTTCGGTACTGTTTGGGCGCTCCTTATCCTTCAGCCCCACAGGGATTTCAAAATATTTGAGTCAATATAATTACTTACATCTGCCATAAATATTGCCAGGCGATGTAAGATAAGTCACTGATACCACAGCATTTAAGTAGGCTGCCAAGAATCAAAGTTCCACATTCCAGCTCCTTACATTCACCCATGGATGAAAAAACGTTTCTAAGCTAAAAATAAACAAGGAGAGTCAAGTAAGATGACTGGCTTTGATTCAAAGGCCCAGCTTCTGAAACATTAAGGTTCACATCCAATTTAAAGAGAAGCAGTGATTTGAGTGGTGCTTCAGGACTTTTCAGTTAAGGCTCCCCCTCCAACCCACAGATTCACGATTTGGCTTTTTCAGGAGTTTTCCCTCAGCACCTTAAAATCCATGGCTTCATATTTCAAGGACTGCGGATCAAACTAAATATTAACTCGTAGCTGCTCTTTGAAGTTAACCAAAATTAAGCATTGTGCTAATCAAATATATTTTTCTTTTCCAGCTTGACTTCTCTTTGAGCCACTGTGTAGGATCCAGGATTCATACCTGCCAAACTGTATTGTTCCTAGCTTGACTCTTCTCAGTGTTAGAATCCTGCTTCAAAACTCCAGAGAGGTTTGTCTCTAGCTGAGCTATTATTCCACTTAGTCCCTGTTTTCATCTCGCCATTTTCCTATCACCTTCACACATTTATCTTCTCTCAGCTGCAGACCTTCCTATTTTCTCTCCTTGCTACCTTTCAATCCCAAAACAACTCATCCAACCCTACTAAAAGGGGTTGAGTGCCCCATACAAAGACATTATTGCCTTGGACAGGGTTTGCCTCTTTGGAAAAGTGATCTTTGCACAACTCCTGATATGCATTCTTAAGCTTTTTCAAGGTCTCCTCCAGGTAAGTCTTTGCCAGCTCCAGATCTTCCCAATAGTCCTCTGATATACTCTCAGGGATCTCCTTCTGTAGAGCTTTATCCTCCCCCTTAGTGACCCTGCATTTGGCCTTATTCCACTTAAAAGAAGACATATAGAATAGAAAAATAGCTGGGGAGAAAGAGACAATTTTCATAAAGGTTGGTTTATTAGTCATTTCAAGTTTTCATTCTATATCCTTTGGGGGTATACTTGGCTGAACCCCCCTCACATTGCAAACCCCAACTTGGATTCTCACCAAGTTATTGGCAATATCACCATCAACCAGTTTTGATCCTAATTTGACTGGAAGTATTTATTTTTGACCTTCCAATAGTACCATTGAGCACCATCCTAAATCACCCAAAGTATTACAGAGGCATGTACCTATTATAGCTCAAAGTACTACCAAATTCCTCCACTATGATGCCCTAATATTGATTCATGATCCAAGCTTTCCATGGTTTTACTGAGAGCTAGCTGATAAATCCTGGAGATAGCATTATCTCACTTGTCATGAATGGCAATATTTTCTACTTCAAAAACCAGAGTTTGGAACAGGAATGGAACTTTGGTCAACTCAGGCTGTGAGCTGCCAGCCCTACAAACCAGGTGCCTGCCTGCCCATGTTTTTGGGACCAAATACTCTCTAATTTAATCCAATAATGCCCTTGCTGGCAAAGAACCACCTGCAAACACCCCAGAAGCTGTTTCAAAGAAACCTTGCTACCACTGGCCCAATGCAGGTAAGGAGCCCACAACTATTGATCTAAAGATTCTCACATCAGCTAAGGCAGCCAATAAACCTAACACTGGAATC